>JALJCO010010616.1:0-168725 GCA_023101725.1 Atherinomorus stipes | reverse complement strand
AAAATGCACTTTTGGGTCATTTTTGGCCGAAAACCTTGGTGGCCGAATTTTCGGTGCATCCCTAGTAGATTCACCATTTTTTAGCTTTTTGCAAGCTCACATTGGGGTTTATCCATCAGTGATCCATCCACCCACCCACCCACCATGCCCAAATCCAATTCAGGGTAACGGGAGAGCTGGGGCCTGACCCATCTTCTACCTGGGAGGGCCAGGACACATTCTGGACCATCACAAGCCCAACATGGATGGACAACCACTCACGTTCTCACTCCTAGAGCCAATTTAGAATCACCAGTAAACCTAACCTGCATGTTTTTGGACTGTGGGAGGAAGCCAGTGTACCCAGAGAGAACCCACACATTAACAGGGAGAACACACAAATTCCACACAGAGGCCCCAGCTGAGGTTCAAATCAGGAATCTTTTTGCTGTGAGGCGCAAATCACCACACCACCATGCAGCCCCATTGTGGTTCAAGTCTAGTTCTTTTTTATTCATCTGCTTAAAGCAGCTTAATACATTATTCACATGCCTGTCTGTATCAGTCCCCTCCATGTATTGGGGAAGTTTGAGTTTTTTGTATATTCAGTCCGTTTATAAAAGGCGACTCTGCAGGCCTCCAAAATGCTAGCAGTGTGTAGCTTTCAGAGATGACACTACATTACTGCTGAATTTTGAACAAGAAGTTGAAAAATCTCAACAGGTTTTGTCATAAAGAGAACAAAGTTAAGGAAACAAATTAAGAAGAACGGCTAAAAAGCTTAGGCGACGTCTCCGGCAACAACAAAACAAGCAAGAGTGGTCTGCGGCTCCTTGACAATTTTTAAGCCTGTTGCAAAATTGCAGCCAAAAACCATAACAGTTATGTTGGTGGAGCACCAAAGCAGAACCACATCAGAGCCATTAGTAAACCAAAATATGAATTTGTGTCCAGCTACCATTTATGCTCTTAAATTTGTGCTTTAATTTCCTGTGGAATGAATGAGTGTTTTGTGCACATAATTTGTTCATTATTTAAATCTTTCAATCTGGACTTGTTCTTGTCTCTTTGCTGCTTTTAGCCTCGGCTTGGATTTAACCCAGAACCCCCAGATGCTGACTGGATCATGGACTGAGTACTCCAACTTCCAAGAAAATTACCTTAAAGGCTGCAAATGGTAATTTATTTTTAAATGAAAATGGCTCAAAATATGCCAGAAATTTGTAAGTATGAAATTGTTATACCTTTTAAAATGTTTATTGTAAGACTTGTGATTCCCATACTGTGTCTAGTTAGATTGATTTTATGTTCCATTCAATCAAAGGGGAAGGATAAGTTCAGCTATGTAGGTCTTGCTCAGTAAGATCTAAGTGGAAACTGGTAGTTGAGTATTAATTTTATAACAGCTAAATGCTATAAATGCGTGTTTTAGTCCAAGTTACCAGCTGACCAAATCAAACTATAAACTAAAACATGCCTCTGGTGTAAATCAGATGTCACATGAGTGTGAAACTAACATATTCCTGTGTCGTCTCTGTTCACTGCCTGCAGAGTCAACATGATGCAAACTTGAGTTCATGTTTCTCTCAGTTAAAGGTCAGTGTGCCTTCATGTCTTTGTCATCCTTTGTGTTCTCTAAACCTAGGGCCCCTGATGGTTCCTGCATCCTGACCAACAGTGCAGACAATGTGCTGCGTGTGTACAATCTCCCTCCTGAGATTTACAGCAACAACTGGGACTTGATTCCTGAGATGGTGAGTTTGCCAAGTGGGATTCACCTTTTGTAAAAACAAGACAAAAGAAAACTCACGAATGCCCATTTAGATACCACCTTCAACAGTTAAACTACAATCCAATTAATTCCTGCCTTTTATCTTTTATGAAATCTATATTTTAAGCACAACTCTGTTGTGTTTGCTTTAATCTTTTATATAAGAACAGCATGTTGATAAAAGCTGTTTTATTATTTGTTACAACCAACTAAGAAAAACATCATTTTAAGGTAGCTGCTGGAGAAAATGCATTACTGAAGATTTATCAGGAAGAAGAAAATGGACATTATTTCTTTGGGGTTTGGGGAAATATCAAGCGGTGAGCCAATCTCCCTATTCTATTACAGGCTGGCAGATTGGGATCACTGAACAAAAATAATTGAAATGAAATCCATTTTCTCCCATTACAGAGATCTCCCAGCCTTTGTGATAAGGGTAGAAAATTGAGTGCTGATTGCTCCATTTCTCAAACATTGCTCCCCTTTGCTGGTGAATTTACTGCGAATAAAAGCTGGTGATGTTCTCACCACCTGCAGTGGTGTGTGAAAGTTTGCCAACTCTTTAGAATTATTATTATTATTTTTAAAGATATTTGTAGAAATATGATGTGGGTCGTATGATTTTCACACGAGTGCAGCACTAAAGTAGATGGAGAACCCAGCCTGATAAATGTGACTACATGTTACATCGGGTCATTATTAAATGAGGAAATTATCCAGTTTTGAATATCTGAGTGGTACAACTATCTGTTAAGGGGCATTTTTTCTCATGTAAAACAATTTAATTTTTGGAATATGATATTGAATGATTTTTTGCATTACCTGATTGCTTGACGTTCTTGCATAACATTTCTATCAAATGGAGAGTTTTGAGACAACTGCAAGTCTGAACTTATGTGTAAACATGGCTGGTTATCTCATTCCTTAACCGACCTCCTCTGGAAACACAATTCATTGATAGATTCCTTGACATTTTCCCTCTAAAATGGGGGCACAGTAACTTAAGCAGAAAAGCCCAGACTTCCCTCTTCCTGGCCACTTCTTGCACCTCGTCCCGGGGATCTCATGGTGTTCCCAGGCAAGCTGAGAGACGTATTTTGATTCCACTTTGATTCTTTGGGTTGCAGTTTGATTTTGATTCAATGTTGATGTGAAGCAGGGGAGCCCAAGTCCAGTCCAGAGAGCTACTATCCTGCACATTTTTTGTTGCATCCCTTTGCCAACACACCTGAATCAAATGAATAGCTCGGTACCAGGCCTCTGCAGAGCTGAATGACATGTGCATGATGGAATTAGCCATTTGATTCAGGTGTGTTGGGAAGGGTATGTTCTAAAAATTGCAGAATAGTAGCTCTCGAGGACCAGACTTCGGCACCCCTGATGTGTAAATGCTTCAATATTGATTCAGTAAGAATTAACACTGTTCTCAATTTTTAAATATTTATTTTCATGCTCATGTGGTATGTGGTATATCACTTCATATTTTTGAATGATAAGAAATCTGAAAATGAAAAATAGTTGCCATTTTTGTTGTTGTATGATCTCACACGGCCTCCATCCATACAACGTAAATAATGCACACAGCATCCCCCATGTCAGAAGGTGAATCATTTCAGAGGATTTGCTGAATCGATATTGAATTGCACAGGGTATTTTTACCCACCCCTAGTGCAAAGGAAACTCAGCCTCTTGTATCTTTGATCTTGTTCTTTTGGTTGCTACACACAGCTTGTAACCAAGGAACCACAATATTGCAATACCAAGCTATTGAGAAGCCTAACCACTCGGGATGGCAAGCAACCGCCACCACCGCTTGGAACATTGCCACCCCTGTCCGATCATCCTTGAAACCACCAGTGATGGGAATTGGCATTAAAAGAAACTGTGTTTTTTTTTTTTTTTTTTTTTTGTTATACTTGTATGATCCCCGAGGGGAAATTAGGGCTCTGCATTTCACCCATCTCTGTACTGAGTATCAGAGAGCAGAGGGCTGCTACTTAAAGCGCCCGGGGAGCAGTTGGAGGGTTAAGGATCTTGCTCAGGGATCCACAGTGTTTAACCTAGGAGTCGTGTCGGGGACTCGAACCCGGGTCCTCCGCGCCAAAGCCCACGACTCTACCACTAGGCCACCCACTCCCCCAATGTTACTAATGGCACTACTTTTTTTCAGTAACTGGGTAATCTAACTAATTACTCTGTCCATCATTGCAATGCCGTTACTGACTGTCCTTGACTGTGCGTTACTATTGAGTGTAATTTGGGTACGATTGAGACTAGCTGCATGTCAGGTTTGAGGATGTGCATGTTGAGCCTCTGTGGACCAACACAGGGCATTTGGCGGGGACGGTGCAACCAACCCGACACTGACGCCACACTAGTATAAAGCCAGTTTAAGAGAAAGCAGCATATGTTTGAACCAGAAGTTTCCCTGAATTTTTCTTTTACCTTTGACCTGTATTCAGTTGTTATTGCTGAAAATGCAGATATATTAGCTACACTGTAGTTCTGCACACAGAATTTGTCTTCATCTGAGTGGAGCAGTGGAGAAACAAGTGATTATGATGATTGACTGATGAACTGTCTAGCAGCAAATCAGATGTGCACAGCTGAACACATGCACACACAACCACACACACTACCAAGAGACGCTGCAATGGTAAATCAGGAAAAAATGGGAAGAATTAAGTTCAATAGGTCAATAGCGTTTAGCTTTTTTTTTTTTAAAATTGCGGTGATGGCGCATTGAGACTCACTGCAGAGGAAACGGTGTAAGAACAGGGATTATCCGCCAGTAAGTCGAGAACATTCGCGTACTTTCAATCTCAATGTGCAGTGAGTAATGGCAAGCTGTCATGGCTTAAATAAAGCAAAACAATCCCAAACCATAATACTGCCACCACCATGTTTCACAGATGGGGATTAGGTTTTTTGTCTTTGATCAGTCATGATGCTTCTAACTTCAGTCAAAATGTTTTATCTTTGTTGTTGACAACCCACCAGTTTTCGCAGATGGACGGCAGTTGTTTAATAAAAGCAGCTATGTCACCCACACTGCTGTTCAGCGTTTTCCTGTTGATGCACCCATCTGAACACATAGATGAGGGGCCTTAATTTACTTAGAAGTTACACATACTTTCTTAGTGACCTCACACATTATTAAGCTGTTTGAGCCCTTGCAACTTCTCAGAGAATCTGGTTCAGATTTTGTTCACACTTTCACAGCAGTAGATTCTGAGTGCCACCTGGATTAGAGTGCTCAAAGGTCAGGACATGAGTCATTAAGTACACAATGTTTTTATTTTCAGCAGCAAGAATGTACGTCGATGTGTTGAGAGAGCGGAACAAAAACTTTCAGGCCTGCACTCTGAAACTCCAGCTGTTATCAGCATGAACATTGGCTCATCTTGCAATATCTGAAGAATTGCTTGCTGTTCTCACACTCCAGGACTATGTAGCTAAATAAACTGTCACAAGTCTAGACTAAATGTTGCAGACATTTGCTTTCTCGTATGCAACCACTTTCAAAAGGGGTCTGGAAGTCTTCAGGGCCACAGTGCATCTGTGAAAACTGTTTCACATGTCTCATACTTGGAGTGATCTTTGCTGGAAAACCACTTTTGGGGCAACAGTCGCCTTGAATTTCCTTTGTTTCTGTGCAGTCTGTCCAGTTGTGGATCAGTGTGGTCCAAACTCTTAACAGATGTTTTGTAACCTCTTTACTGCCAGAGGAGTGTCAAAAACCTCTGATATGCTTTTTTTCATGCCACCATACACTTCCAAAAACCTGTTATGAAGATCAGAATCTGACAGATCCCTGTTCTTTACATAAAACAGGATACCCATTTACACTTGATTGTCATCATAATTACTCATCGTTGAGGTTACAGACTGTTGCTACTCAGACCTTTGTTGGATTTTCTCCTTTTTCTCAATACATTAATAGATATTTTTGTCTTGGTTGTATGAACTGTGTTGAAAAAGGTCCATAAATTTTCAAGTTAAGCTATATTAAGTCACAGTGATCAGTCATTTGATCACATTTTATAATAAAGTTAACATAAGACGACATTATCGACTGCCTTTGTCTGTTCTTTTGTGTTTAGAGTCCAGTACTGAGGATGGCTGAAGGAGACACCATCTACGACTACTGCTGGTTCCCAAAGATGAGCTCGTTGGAGCCAGACACATGCTTGTGAGTTAAACCTGATATTGGCTTAGGGTTAGTATCCATAGCATTTATTGTTTCAGTAAGGAGAGAGCATCTTCAGCTACATGCAGTCACAGAGGTGACTGACACTCAAGACACTTACAAATGGAAATTATGGGAACTTTTTAAAAAAGTGCAGGTTTTGTCAGCAGTGCAATTCATCAGGCAACATCTTTGCAATATTTACACTGAGATGGTAACAAAGCTGAAATATGACAGCATATCACACACACGGCAGGACAGATTGTCCCTCTGAACAGTAGACAGTGGACACTGAACCACCAGCCCTCTCTAAGGGATCATCATTAATATCGTCCCTGTTTGAACTTTAAATTGGCCTGGAACAGGACTATCACAGTCTCTGCTATGATAAAGAGATTAAAGTATAGCTGTGTTTTTGACACATTGTCAAGGTAACTAAAGAAAAGGATGGGAAAAAAAAGGTCTTTGAGCTTTGTTTTTTTTATCTTACATTAAACAACCGATAGATGCGCATCTGAGTGCCTAGCTCAGGAAAAGAGCTCTGTGGACTTTCTGTGACCATTCTCCGAGCTTCATATTCTTGAAATTGGATAGATGAGACATTTGAAGATCACTTGGCAGATGGTGATGCTTGCATACAAAGGAAAGTTGTATCTTTGCCTTCTTTGGTTTGCAGATATAGATATGGATGGTTAAAGTGGGATTAATGTTGACTGTGGGGGAAAAGGAAAAAATAAGTCCTTTGGAAATCACAGAGGGCTGTCCACATTTTGAAGATATTGTTGTAGACATGCGAGTCGTTCTTTGATCTTCTCGGTATTTGCATTCGTTATGGGAAGTGGTTGCTGTGTGGTGAAAAAGCTGTAAAAGCTTTCTGATGTCTCAAAAGGGTCAAGGGTCGGTAGTCTTCTTGTCACTATCTGCTCGGCTGTTTGAGGCCCACAGTGTGTTTCAGCATGATTCAGCCCTCTAACAGCACTCCCAGCTGTAGATGAACACCGAAACGGCCTCATGATTCCCTAACTGGAGGCTGCTTCTTTCATTTTACTTACTTTTTTCCCCCTCTTTTGCACAAGAGTGCACGTGGTAATTATGTCATCACTGTGAGTTGGTTTTGGGCTGTGAAGCAAAGCCAGCATCAGCAACACCCAGCCGTCACTGGAGAACGCCGATCGTCTGCGGTAAGAGAGCTGGGACCGCGCTAACGAGCTGAGGTCAAGTTGCCAACAGTTTTCACTGTTTTCTCCCCTCCTCCCCCAGCTCCCATCATCTCCCGTTTACAACCTCCACCCTCTGGCAGCTCCCTCTGATCAAGCCCCAGCATTGACATCGCTCCATGCTAACGCTGAGCTGCTTTCCCTGAGCGAGGGAAGGAGGGCGGGTGTGTGGAGAGATGAAAGAGATGAAAGTTGCGTTAGCGTCAAAATGATCAACAAATGTCTCGTATGGGTAGCCAACCGCTTGAGAGCCTTTTAGTGTCTGAGCCAAAGTGGTAAGACCTGCTCATCTTGAGGACGCCAGTAGGAGCTGACAGCACTTACTCTTGATTGTCTTCAGATCGCTGCCACCTATCAGAGATGACCACCTGCAGGGCACAGCCAGGTGGTCAGACATGCTGCGTTGTTAAGGGCTTAGGTAGCCAGATAAAAGAGCCCGGTTGCGATTATTAAAAACTTCTACAACCAATCTGGTCTCCCGCCTGACTGCTTCGCTCTCTTTTCACGTCGTCATTTTGTTTCTCAGTCCTCCCCTCGCGCTCCTTGAACTCTTCGTCTGCCAAAAGCTGTGTGTTGTTGATGTCCCTCCTGCAGAGAGGGAATAAGGGCCCCGTTATGGTTCAGTTAAGTTGCACTGAGTTCTAGGCATCACTCCAAGCTAGCAGCAGTCTAGCATTATAATTGGGCATTTCCCTGCTCTGGAATAAAGCCGTGGCTCAGAGGAGCCATAACAGAACGCTGCGGCAGGGGCTAATTTCCTTTTGTCTAATTGAGCCGCAGTGATGTTTCAGCATTTGTTCAGTGCCCAATAATTAGAGTTAAAAAGGCATGGCTCAGTTTTTTGGCCTTGATTTGAATCAATAAGAGTGCGATGTTCTTGTCTCTATAGTGAGGCAGAGCACGGTGCTGTGGATTGTTTTGATCGGCCATCATTATGGGCAGGAGGATGAGGGGAAGTTTGTGATTGGAACAAGAACATAATTCACACAAAATGTTTTGCTCATAGAAACACTTCAGAAATATGTTGGCAGGCTTTTTTATTTGCATCTGTTTTGTTCTCTTTTTATTGAGTCCCTCTAGCTATGAAAGATGGTAATAAATCTTTGTTTTTGCTTTGCATACTGAATGTGTTTTATAAGGTGCACCTGTAAAATGACTCTTTTGTCTGAGACTGGCTGTCCAAAAATAATACCCACGGGATTAATTTCATTAACAGCTCTTGGTGCTTATTAACCTGTGCCTAATAAAATGGTAGGTTTATAATTGATTCCTTTTCGCTGTCCTCCGTTATTTTTGTCTGGTCTTTCCCTCCTCCTTCCACAGTCTTGCCAGCAGTAGCCGTGACAACCCAGTGCACGTGTGGGATGCATTTTACGGGGAGGTGCGAGCAAGTTTCCGACCCTACAATCACCTGGATGAACTGACGGCAGCTCATTCACTCTGCTTTTCGCCGGATGGAGCACAGCTCTACTGCGGCTTCGACAAAACGGTCAGGGTCTTCTACACCGAACGTCCCGGAAGAGACTGCGAGGAGCGACCTACTGTAGGTCAGTCATCAGCGGGTGACACATGGTCTCACCTGTAGAGCTCATACCTGCTCTTTATAATTGTTTGCATCTATTTTTTATTTTAGGATTGTGAGCTTTTCTGGTAATTAATGGTTATATGCAATAATAATTCTACTAAAGATGAGATTATAATGCAAAACATGTGTGCAGGTATTGGTTTTAAACTCTTCAAGGGCATTCAGAACTGTTACAGAATACTTTACACACTCAAAAAAGGATTGCATAGCAATTTTCTCTGAAAATTAAAGCCCTAGACGAACAAGGAAGTAAACAGGGACATTGTGAAAAACATTGTGTGAAGTCTGTTGTTTCTTCTTTTCATTAAGTTGCAGCAGTTTGACAGCTGGCTGTTACGCCTCACAGGCGGAAGTCTCCTTGAACAAACTGACAAGGAGAGTTTTTATTCTGTTCTTTAGACCAAAACTAAAGAGAACTAAATGTTTATTGTGATGTCTTTCTAATCTCTCTCATGCTTTTCAAACAGTTTTAGTTTGCTGGAAGTTTTTGGATGCCCAGAATGAGTATTAATGTGCATTTTGTATTTAAGGTTTATATCTTGAAGTGGTATGGTATAGAAGATGATGGGGATGTTTTTCACTTGGCAACAAAGCTGTAAACAGATGTGTGAAATAATTTATCCCTGTTTTTATTCCATGAAATGACATCTTGTTCCTTCCATTCATTGCTGTCTAATGTGGTTTACATAAGCCCTGTTCAACAATAAGAGTATATTCAGTTTGAAGGTTATAACACATATTTCTGCTTCTTCTGTGCCAAAAAGAAGCAGCGAGACATTTCTCAGGAGTGAATTAGATTTGTAAAAGAGATTCAAGTCTAAGTAGGAATGCTCGATATTGCTTTTCTTTTTTACCAATACCTAGTATTGTGCAACTCTTAATTTATGATATCTGATATAAGCCGATACCGATATATGCAGACAACTGTGATGTTGTACCGCTCATATTTAAAAAACAAAAACAAATTTCTGCTCCAACAACAAAGATCCAAAATTGCCTTAACTAAGCCAGATGAGTTCATTTTGGACATCTGGCTGCCATATATCAGATACTAGCAGGTATTAGCCAGCATGTGGTTAATGATAATGTTTGACAACTTGGTAACGTAACGACTTAAACGTATTCTTTAAGTCTGTAGCAGCAGCTGCGCCGTAGTCACATGACTCTGAAAGGAATGATGGGATATGAAGTTTTCCCAGAATAACAGGGACTTTTCTACATGGTGGGTTGGTGTTAATGCAGATTTCAGCCGATCGTATTGGTAGGCCAGCAATGTCTACATCCATAAGTCTAAGTTTATACTTTAGTGTTGATTGGGGACTTTCTGATCTGATGCCATCATTGGATATCAAGCTGATATTAGTTAAAAAAAAATGTGGATCAGATTGAAATGCGTCAAAATTTGCAGATCCATTCCAGCTTTTCTTTCAAGCACTTCTTCTTGACAGGGTCTTCATTTATCTAATTTTTTTTTTTTTTTTTAATTTATAATGGTCGTAACTTTAAAATCAGTCACACCCACTCATGATTAATACGGTAAATGGGTCAGTTTTTCCTCATACTTACTGTTGTGGACTTTTTTCATCAGGCGAGGTTCGATTAAACATACATACCTAACATAAACCAAGAATAAAATCACTTATCAGGTCAATATACAGTATATAATCTTTGGCTCAAAACCCAGCTTTGTATCAATGTCGGACATCAGCCGACATTCGACCTGTGGTATTGGTATCTGAAGTGAAAAAGTGGGATCGGGACTTCACTAGCTTTAATGGAGGATTTAGGAGCTGCCAAAAAGAATCCCCTTTGACTACAGATGTATTTAAACTGTCACTAATGAAATGCAAAAGCTCTGTGAAACGTGGCTGTCTTGTCCTGACTGCAGTGAAGAAGCAGGGCCAGAGCGGCATCATCTCCTGCTTTGCCTTCAGCCCCTGTCAGTCTGTGTACGCCTGCGGCTCGTACTCCCGCTGCGCCGGCCTCTACTCCTGTCAGGACGGCACCCTGCTGGCTCTGCTGCCGACCCGCCACCACGGAGGCCTCACCCATCTGCTCTTCTCCCCTGATGGCAACTACCTGTACACCGGCGGGCGCAAGGTGAACATGCACACACACGCGCTGTCATGTAGAGCAAAGAGCTGGAGGGAATAATCCTGCTTTAAATGTTGCAGAAAACAAAATCAGGGTGTCTGTGAGAGATTTCTGCTCTACATTTGCACAGTTTTGTAGAGTAACTGGGTGAGATGGTGTGACTCGGCAGGTAATGAATTGATTAGTCATTCCCATAAAAGTCATGGGCAGAAGGATTTTACAAGAACAATTTTACAGATGGAATAGATAAACACTTATGGTTATTGCTACTTTTGAAAAATGCTAAGATGAGCCAAGTAAACCACCACCATGAATTACAGTAAAATAGTTATTTGTAAACCAATGCAAGAACTTGCATATCAGCTTTGATGTTGGTATTTGATTTCATTCATTCATTCCTTCCTTTCTTCCATCCCATCCCAGTCTTGGTTCGAACTAGCGACCTTCTTAGTGTGACAAAAATACAACTTAAATTAATATATTATTCAGTAAACTGATAAATCACTGATAGTAGGTTGAATGCAAATACTTATTTTATTGTTAAAAGTACTTTCAATAAAGCCATTAAACCTCCATGCAACACAGTGATGGAACAGCGGAGTGTTTTCAATCAGTGGTTTCTTCAGCTCTGACGAATGGTACAGGTCATTCTGCCCACAGCAAAAGCCCGACATAGTGACTAATTATTTTTATTTTGTTAGTTTCATATTACAATAACATCATTTCCTTATAGAGAGGAGTAGTTTCTTACATTTTTAGTTCAGGTTTATTTTAATTAATGTTTAAAAGAAAACACAGAAATGATTCTTTTATCTCTATTGAGTAGAAAATATTTTTTTCAGTTAGAAAAGAAAAGGACAAAAAAGGGCAGGTTTTTCCATTTCTGGATGTTATTGTTAAATATACTTTTTATCAGTACCCATTTGTTTTTCAGTTTTTTTTTCCCCGAGTTATGTTTTCCATATTTATTTATTTAATTTAGTTTAAAAGTTTATTTTTGCCTAATTTAGGATGGAATTTGGGGACAGACCATTTGTTAATATAAAAGCATTGACTTCAGTTGGTGTGTTGTTTCTTAATTGATGGACAAAAATCCGACTGCACCAAATGTGGGGGCAGCAGTTTTATCCCCATGGGTACAAAATGATTTTTAAAAGGGTAAGACTTGGTTTTGGGGCAGGCATTCAGTTGTGATGATTATGGTTAAGTCAAGAGGATGGGGAATGTACTGCGGCGATGGGGAGTCTCCACAGTCAATACAAACCAGATGTTTGTTTGTGTATGTGTGTGTAGGATCCAGAGATCCTCTGCTGGGACCTGAGAGATCCGGGAAAAGTTGTATTCTCTCTAAAGAGGAATGTGGCCACTAACCAGCGCATCTACTTTGACCTAGACCAGTAAGTTGACTAGAACTCTGCTAGCATGATTGAAGCACAGCTCCTCAGCTACATGATGTGTGATTATTCAGTTCTGATCATTTCATTGTGACACATAAGCAGTAGCATTGCAGTACAACCTGTGTTTTGTTGTGTGTTCAGGTCAGGCAGGTACCTCCTGAGCGGAGACACGGAGGGAGTAGTGTCAGTTTGGGATACTCAGACAGCTCCTCCTGATGGGAATGAAGAACTCTTACAACCTCAGCTCAAGTTCCAGGCCCACTGGGACTGCACCAATGGCGTCAGGTATACGATGTTCACATCACTGAGTTAAGCTGCAAAGTAGGTTTTCAGTTATCTCAATGACAGAAGATGCAATGAGACGCAAGAGGATTTAAGAGGCCTTTCCACTTTGAAAACATACAGCTGAAAAGTGAAACTCTGCTACTTAATACCCACATGTTGCTTTGCCGTGATTGATTTGACAAATGTGACGTTATTTAATAAAAATGACTTACAATCATGTTTTGATATCAGCTGATACTTGGATTTAAAAGCTCACACTGAGCAGCTTTTACTGCACATGCAACATTTTACACCATAATTAGCATCTTTAAACATGAGCAAACCTTCAAAAAAGGTCAATTTAAGAACACCCTTCCATTGCCAGCTGAGTGCTTACTCTGAGTGCCGAGGGCTTTAACTTATCTGTGAGGAAGGAAAGGAGCATGCACCTCCATCCTTAATTTGTCCAACATCTTGCATGTAAAACTGGCAGCTTTCTCCTCTGCTCAGTGTCACTGTTGTACTGCCTGTTAATCAGTGATTGTGTCCTCCAGTTATTTTCAACTAAAATGTAGGTCATAAACAAGGTCTTTTTTAGGGAGAACAGCTTCTCATTTCGGGAGATGTGATTTAGTGAAACTTAGAACTGCTTTAAGCGGACTGGATTCATGCAAAGTACTGAAATGTCTTAAATTTCTTTCATTTTAGTAAGTTTATTGTAAGAGAATGGACAGTAACTGATGAATAAGATATTAAACTATCTCTTTTTTTCCTTTATTGTGGTTTTAACTTAGTGTATTTTCATAGATAATCTGATAAGTGGATCATCTATCATTTATTTATTTCCTCTACTACTAATGCAGCTACTACTAGCTTCTAATAACAAAATAAACACTAGTTATTATTAAATACTAATAACTACAAATGTAACGCCCCTCTGCTTCCCTCCCCTCCACAGCATTCACCCCTTCATGCCGCTGCTGGCAACATCTAGCGGCCAGCGGCAGTTCCCGTGGCCCGGTGACAGCGAGGGCGACTCGGCCTCTGACACCGAGGCAGGCGGAGCTGTGATGTCGCAGCAGGAGATCCAGCAAGACAACGCTCTGACGCTGTGGTGGGCCGGACCCCTCAGCCCTCCTGCTGAGGAGAACCAAGACCAGAACGCGACAGAACCAGAGGCCTGAAGTTCACACAAACTGAGTCACACCTGACATTAAATCTGTTTTCGGGGGATGTTTGCATAAACTTAATTATTGTCTTATTGTCTTCGTCATCAGAAACATGATGGGAAAAACATCACTGGATCATTTGTAAACAGTCTGTTTACAGTTTTTAGATTGACTTAGATATCGCCTGTTACAGACACAATGCTCTGACTTAAGCATTAAAATATAGAAGCCTTCCACGTAGGCTGACCTACGTGGTCAGCAGACCTTACCCAGGTTGTGATAAGAGGCGGGTAAGGAGTGAAAAGATCCCAACATTTAACATTTTTTTGTGATTTAATTGCCGATTATTTGTTTTTAGAATCCAGTCAAGATTTAATGAAGTGTCGCAAATCTCTTGTTTACCTTTTTATTTTAATTCAGTAATCTGTTTCCTGGATTGCATCAATTGAGAGGGGAAGCCTTTGACTGTTGTGAAGCAGCTTAGTGTCCATCCACTGATCTGAGTTGTAACTGTGGGAGTGTTTGTGTGTGTGTTTGGCTGCAATGCTGCCCTGGAGATTCCTCCCTGCTATAGTAACTGTAAGTGCCATTTGTTTCTTGAGCTTTGCTTTTGTAAACCGAGAGATCTCACGTTTTTACCTTTTTGTCTTTTAAAGTAACAGATGCACCAAGTTGTCGCTCTGCGTGCCCACAGATGTATATTTTTGTAAAGCCATGATGATTCTTTGAATGTACTCTATAAGCAGCTAGCTTAATGTCGTTCCAGTCGATGAAAGTCTTTAATTTTTGGGTGTACCCGTGAACGAGTTTTTTTTTTTTTTCTACCAGTTGTGGTCAGATTACATTTGTACTTGTGTATTAGTGGTGATGCAGCAGCACAAAACACATCATGGTTGAAGAACTGCATTAGGACTGCAGTGATTCTCTTAATGCTTTTGTTGCCAGGGGTGGGGGTTTACTTTGCTGTAAGCGTCTTTGCAGGTTTTGTTAGAGGCTTTTCACGCTCCAGTGAAAGCCCTTGTATCTTTAGACACAGAGAAATTAATCAGTTTTTGAAATCGCTACACTTCTTGGAACACAAATTTGTTGCCAAGCAATAGTAGCTATAATTTCATAGCTATTATTACACAATACAACACACATTTCTGGCCTGTTGAGAAGCGTTTGGAACCATGTGGGCCTTGAAGGTGCCAAATAAGTCTCTAGATAAATGTCTCTGTCTATAACAGGTCGCTTTCTGGTGGTTTCACCCAAGCTGGATTGAATTAAAATCATATCTCTACAGATTCATGGACATTTTCTTTTTGTATCTTCTGTTAAAGGTACTTTAGAGTTTCTTGATGAATCCAAGATGATGTTACTCCTGAGTCAAGAGGCAGCTCTTAAAGCCTAAAGGGACTTTGGCTTATGAGGTGGAAACTATTCATAGGTTTCACCTTTCCCCACACATATTCTGTTTGAAAGCACACTCATGTATTTGATTGTCTGACACCACGGGGACACGTCGAGCAGAGAGCCAAGTTGGAGAGCTGCGCTGTTGTGTTGTGCAGGTTGCTTAGCAACCATCTTCGCCTTGGGAAAGGAAAGTAGGTAGAGAGACGACAAGACTGAAAATTGGGGGCACACAAAGAGAAAAATGCCAAGCGAGTGTAATAAATAATCCAGTGGTGTAATGATTGCTGCTTCTTTCTTTGATGTTCAGGACTGACACTACCGGAGAATAAAGCGAGCATGTGTGGGGCAACGTGTAATGTAATGGTACTTTTCACCTCTTGGTGTCTATTAGGAATATAAAGGAGTAATGATGTAAAGATTCAGGAAGTTGGATCAGTCTGAACATTTTCCATGTGAATTCATTCATTTCAGCAATGAAGAAAAAGTCGAATAGATGCATTAAACATGTTGAACATGTCAGAGTAAAGAGGTTGAACACATTAATAATGAATTACCAAAGTCACATTTGAAAAACTTTGGCTAAATGTTTTCTGTACAGTATGAAAAGGCATCACATTGACCTATTTTATCTCAGTGAACCCCCTTTTTTTAACTTTCAAAAATTGTTCTGACTTTGTATACCGGTGAAAAGCATTTAAATTGGTTGAAAAGTGAAGAATAATTGAGCAAAAAACGTTTAGCCATTGCCCTTGTAACCAAAATCGACAGCATAAAGAAAACGCAAATGAACTGAGGACAAATTCAAGAGCTCTGCTCTTTGCAGTCTATTGAGCTACATTTAAATAAGGGATGGCCTCTTGGTCTTATCGAATCCAAAGATGAGAGGATCCTGCTGAGGGATTCTTGACACCTGAGGTTTTTTTTTCACCCTCTTTTTTTTTCTTTAAATCATTGAATTACTTAAAAGAAAATCACTGCCAGCACACGTATAAGAAGGAATTAGTCAAGTTAATGAAACCATAAGGAGTTGTGTGTAAGATTGATTGGCTTAGTAGTTCATGAGGGAAGCTGACAGGCTTTGAAATTAGCCCAGATGTTTCAGAGACCATCATTATGAGCATCTCATCAACTTTATATCTGGATGGCATCCGTCTCTTATGTACAGCCCCCAGTCACATTGTATGCTTGTCAGGTTGTGAAAGGGATGCTCTTCTGAAAGTCTGCTTTCCTACTTGTGCACATGCATTATAACAACCTTTACATGAATTTCAAATGTGGATAAGATGATGTTGCAGAATCACATGTGGATCACAATGTTGCAAAAGCATGTTTGCACATGTGAACCGTGCGGATCACATAATGTTGCAAAACTACATGTGCTTCACATGTCCTCCACATATTTTCACATGAAGATGTTCAAAACCTTGTTTGCACATATGAGCCACATGTGGATCACATCATGTTGCAAAACGTGCTTCACATGTGAACCACATTTGTGTTTCATATGTGGTCCACAAGTGCTTCACACGTTTGCACATGTAATTCACATGACAGTGTTCCAAAACCACATTTGTACATGTGAACCACATCTGGACCACATGGTTTTTCTGTATGGGATTAAGTGCAGTTTATTATTTTGGAGATCATTTCAAATCAAATCAAGCTTTATTTATAAAGCACTTTTCATATCATTAAAAAAGGCAACACAAAGTGATTGACTTAATAAAAACAAATGCAAATTCAAATAAAAACAAGCCTTCACACATCCAAGTATATAACACAAAACGCACACACATACACACACCCAACACCCCTCCCAATTCGACACTTGACTTCCCATTGCTATTTTCTTAAGTGAACGGGCTTAAAAACACCAACAGTAATAACCATCTGGCGTGATGCTGCTGTGAGGAAGCTATGTCTTGAGGATCCATTTACCCTAGGAGCCAGTCCACCCTAGCCACATAGGGCCCAGAGGGGCCCCAGAAGGGAGGCCAGGGTCCACACTACAGCCGGGGCGGGCAGGACCCCAGACACCAGAAAAGGGCATCTACCACAGGCCAGGGTCCACACCACACTGGGGGAAATTAAAAGTGTTTAGAGTTAAGCCAAAAAATAAATAAAAAAGATATTAAAATACACATAAAAGGAATTAATAGAAATAAAATCGATCTAAAATAAATGTAAGTAACTCAAAACCAAATTATAAGAAAAAATCATATAAAATGAAATTCAATTAAAAGCTAAGTTAAAAAGAGAGGTTTTGAGCCTCTTCTTAAAAACAACAGTCTGTGCAGCCCTGAGGTTCTCTGGCAGGCTGTTCCACAGATGAGGCGCGTAATGGTGGCATGAGGCCTCGCTCTGAGTTTTAGTTCTCACTTTGGGAACACCTAAAAGGCCGGTACCAGAAGACCTCAGGCTCTGCGAGGGTTCATAGTTTAAAAGCAAGTCAGATAAATAAGAGGGCCCAAGACCATGAAGACATTAATAAACTATTAAAAGAACCTTAAAATCTATCCTGAAATGCACAGGGAGCCAATGCAGTGATTTTAAAATTGGTTTAATGTGTTCCCACACCACCAGCATATGAGGGACTTATAAAACCAGCTCTGTTCTTTGTAACACTGATATTTTACCTGCATTTTATGTAGTTGAAAAGTGGTCTTAGCTGTTCACAGTACATATGACTTTACTAGAAAATCAGCTCTGGCATTTAAACTGGTGCTCATGAAGTCTCAACTCTGCTCCACAGAACAGAGTATTTTCTCACGTTTCGGCTCATTTATTTGGATTTGCTCGTCTCATATTGTTAGGTTCTCTCTAATAGCCCTCATCAAACCCGCAGCAACAGACAGCTGTTCTCAGCAAAGACATGCAGCTGAAAATGGCAGGCAGGGTGCTGGAACACAGCTAAGCAGCTGGCATGTTCACCATGTCAGTTTTATAAGGTCAGGTTGCTGTGTTGACAGCTTGTGCACTGATTAGATTTAATACTGCTTCTCATGTGGGTGTTGATGTATAACACCATTATAAAATATAATATATGAAAGCAATTTGAGTAACTAAAGTGCTCCTTACAGGAGAAATGGTCTCTGATTAAAAATCTGGGCATTTACAGAGTCGGCGCTGTCCAGCTGCAGCGTAACGCAAACATATTTATGACCAGCTGTAAATCGCGATTGATCTTGATTATTCTTTCCACAATTTATTTTGGTTTAAACTCCTATGATTTACAATATAGGCTATTCTGAAGGTTTTTAGCTACACAGATAGTTTAAACTAATGTCAAATGGACTTGAAATGTTTTACTATTCCCGAGTGTTAAACGGAGTTTTCATCATCACGCCCCAAACTGATAAATGTTGATTATAATACAGAGCATACTTAATATAAAGTTCCACGACTAAATCAATCCACCGAGGTTTTATTTTCCCCACCTAAGACTGAAATACTTGAGAAAACACCGAGGAATGCTCATCTTTAATTAAATTCTGAATATATGTTTAGAAAACGCTGCCGCGCCTCTTCCAGCCAAACCTTGCCGTCACACAGATGACAGTGAAGCCGTTATCTTCATCCCAGGGTGCCTGCAGTGTAGTCTTTCCACTTGTGCAGTTAATGAGCCAATCCATATCAAGTGTGCGACGTTTTCTGTGTTCTGAGTTTCCATTTACGCCGCATCCTGAGCGGGTCTCCATGGCCTCGCATAAGTGCTTTCCATTAGACGGGCGCACGCACAAAAACTCAACCGTTACGACGCTCATCGCCGGAGAGTGTGCGGAATAGTAAGTAATGGGATCTTGATATTAAGAAAGACATTTTAAAACAATTATTCAAATGGCTGCCTGCCTGTTGAATATAAAAAAAGGGGGGAAAAATCCCATGGTGAAGCACTCAAACAAACACTCAGCAGCAGCGTGACCTCAGCTGAATTAGCAGGAAGGGAAAGAAGAGCGCGCGCTGCTCTGAAGCTGGAGCTGCTAAAATGTCTAGACCGCTCTCTGGTTTGTCACTCTCATGCTGCCTTTGAAAGGAAAAATGCTTTTTAGAACATGAAGTAGGAGGAACGGGCTTCTTGTAGCTTTTAGAGGTTGTCATACATGGCATTTCTCAAAATGTCAAAGGGGGGTGGCTCCTTTATCTCTGCCAGACTTTGAATGTGTTTGGCAGGCGCTTAGCACAAGGCTTCGCTCTGACCCAGCTTTGACACACCAGAGGAGCAGAGTTGTTACATCCACTTTTCTTCAGAGTTAATAGATTATGTGCAGCATCTCCTGAGCTGCCACTTTACTCGGTGCATTGCTCAATCTCAGACTTCAGGAAGTGGAAAGGTTTCGACACACTCTGACCTGAGCGACTCGAAAGGACTTCCAGCCTGAACAGAACACCAGAAGACGCACGTGAGATGGAGTCATTGGCTATTAATTCATCTATTGATTAACCTATCATAACATTTACCATCAGTTTGCCTCTGACAACAAAAGGAGGAAGAGTGACTGTTCTTGTAATGGTTGAAATATGGGCGAAGTAGAGAAGTCTTTACAGGTGTTGGTGTACTTTAGTGCAGCCAAAAGACAAAAAGAACTAAGAATCACTGATGAGTTTTATTAGATACCTGCTCAATCTTGTTGATACAAATTAATCAGCCAATCCAGTGGCAGCAACTCACTGCATTTAAGCACATGCACATGGTCAGGACAACTTGCTGAAGTTCAGAGCATCAGAATGAGGAAGAAAAGGGATTGAAGTGAATTTGAATGTGGCATAGTTGTGACAGGCAGGCTGATCTATTTCAGAAGCAGCTGATCTGCAGGGATTTCCTCACAACTATCTCTCGGGTGTACAGAGAGAGTCTGAAAAAGAGAAAACATCCAGTGAGCTGCAGTTGTCTGGACCAGAATCCCCGGTTGATGTCAGCGGAGAATAGGCAGAGTGATCAGAGACGATTAAAAGGCAACAACAACTCAAATAACTGCTTGTTTCAACCAACGTATGCAGAATACCACCTCTGAATGCGCAACATTAAAACCAGTTTATCTGTATAGCACAGTTTACACAATTCCTGTTTACCAGCGTGCTTCACAACACCGAAAACTGAAAAAAGATCAAACATAAGGCCGTGATACATAACATTTACAGTAAGCATATGAAGGAATAAACTTGATAGACTCCGTTTCTGTCTAGTTTTTGAAAGCCAAAGAAAGAAGATAGGTTGTCAGGCTTGACTAAAACTGTCCTAAAGACTTTGAAGATCTTAGAAATGAGGGGAGGTGATTTCAAAATTTTGGCAAGTGCCACTGACGGCTCGCGAGAGCTGGTCAGCTGACCTCAGTGGGCTGAATATAGGAGTGCAGCTTGTCATTAAATGGGCCTTCTCCACTGCCCGTTTTCGTAACCCTTCCACCGCACGCTTTATTTGTGTTTCCTCTGGGAAAACCTGTCACGAGCCGTTACGATTTTTCACACCCGTTTCAGAGCTAGCTCTAACCGTGCTGAACCTACACAAAACGTGACTGCATTGCTTTCTCAAGCTACAGTATAGAAATGGTCTATTAACTGGAAACTAAGAATGCTCTTAATCATGCATGCTTGTCTGTTTCTTGTGTCAAATTAGTGCTTAATTTATACTTTGAGGTAATGTAATTGTCTCTCAGTGTCTTATCTGAAAACTTCAGTGCCCGAGTTCAGCTGTTTGTGCCTATGCAGGTAGAGATTTTGTCATGCTTGCTGATGTTTCACAGGTCACTGGATTTCTTTATATTGTATGATGCAAATATGTTTTGCTGCCCTGAGGCGCTCCCTGTTTTGAATTTCTCCAGTACCGCCACAAGAAGGCTCCAGTTTCAGGCTGCATTGGATCTGCACCTTCCCATCTATGTACCCCTGAGTATTTACAAAAGATTTAATCAGCGTAATTCCTGCCAGGTAATACATTCACAGGCTTTTACTGTTAACTTGTTAAGTGGCATTTAGCAGAAAAATAAGAGGACATGTAAGAAACTTCACCAGTGAGATGTGAGGCCTGTTAATCTCCATGTCTTTAATGGGTAATTATATGGTTTCAGAAAGCAACCAATTAATTTATTATTGTAATCTTTGGTTGGTGATTTTATTCAGAGAAATGCAGTAGAATATTTATGTTACTCAGGTCACTCATCTCCCTCCATATATAATTACAGTAGCCCAGCAGGGACAAATCAAACACTGTCTTCTGAGTGATTTTCAGTTTTCTTCCCACTCAGATTTTGGTGATTCATCATTTGGGGTATCTAGTTAATTGCAATCTCCAATTTGTCACTTACTGTCAAAATAGCCCTCACAGCAGACTCTCTCTCTGGTTTATCACAGATGTCCAATCTGCAGTAATTCTGTGTTCAAATAACCTTGGAAGTGAGAGCTGGACATGATGTAAAACCAAATTTGCTCAATGCCTTAGCTAGCTATAAGTAGTAAAACAAGCAGATAACAACACATTTACCCGTACTTTGTGCACACAAACACAGCAGGAACATGCTCAGTGATAGAGGTTTGGCAGAACTGTTTGAATGAGCGTTTTGATGAATCAGAAACTGGCAGAGGTGCAAATAAATGGTCATCACTGCTTCTATTTTATGCCTAAGGAAGCCATGTTGGATTTTCAGGTCAGGTCTGATATTGTTCCTCCTATTTTATGAGTAGCAAATCTAATTTTGGGGGCATTCCAGTCATTTTTTTTCTACAATGGAGAGCTCTGAGCTTAAACCAAAAAGTTATCTAAGATTTTTCTTTGGTTATAGCACTGAATAGAAAGAAACCCATTTTGAAACTAGAATGTAGTTCACTCCTTTCTTTCATGTGTGCTACTGTGTTTCCTGAATATTCCTGAATATTCCATTTCTCCACTGGAGATGAAAAATCTTTTCCAAACTAAGATTATTAACAGATTTTGAGGCAGTTTCTAACAAATGCCACACATATGATGAATGTAATCAAAAGGGCTAGACGCCATTATAAAATACAGTAAATACAGTACATGTAAGAAGTATTTACCCCCTTGGATATTTTTTATTTTTTAAACATTTTTATTGCTCTAGTGTATCAGTTATGTTCAAAATAATTTGGCTTTTGTGACCAAAAAATATATATAAAAAAAAAACAAACAAACCCCAAAACAAAAAACAAAACAAAACAAAACCCTCTATAATGTCAAGTTAAAAACTGATTTCTACATAACAATGACAGTTCAATAACATCATGTAAAATTAAGCAAGTTACGACATAAATATTCACCCCCTTTAAAGTGACTGGCTTAATTTAACAGAGGTCCAGTCAATATGTGCAAGAAGTCTTACAATAATTGGAATGGAGATCACCTTAATGCAGTGACTTTGTTTCAAGTGATTATAGAATAAAGACGACTGTGTCTGAAAGGTCCATTCAGTGGTTAGTGAGTATTGGCTACCTTTGCAACATGAAGATAAAAGATGACTCAAAGCAAATAAGAGAAAAGATACTGAAAAGTATAAGTCAGGGGATGGATACAAAAAAAATCTAAGGCACTGAACATACCCTGGAGCACAGATAAATCAATCATCAAGAAATGGAAGGAATATGGCACATATGACACCTATGACTACTCTGAAGAAGTTACAAGCTTCAGCAGCTGAGATGGGAGAGACTGTGCACACAACAACTGTTGCCTGGGTTCTTCGCCAGTCAAAGCTTTCTGTGAGAGTGGCAATTAGAAAGCCACTAATGAAGAAAACTCTTATGACGTTGGAAAAAGGTCCTTTGGTCTGATGAGACCAAAGTGGAGCTTTTGAGCCATTAGACTAGATTTTATGTTTGGCAGACACCAAACACTGCACATCACCACAAACACACCATCCCCACTGTGAAGCATGGTGGTGGCAGCATCATGCTGTGGGGATGCTTCTCAGCAGCAGGCCCTGGAAGGCTTGTAAAAGTGGACGGTAAAATGAATGCAGTGAAATATCAGGAAATCCTTGAGGAGCATCTGATTCCATCCGAAATGAAATGAAATGAAAAATACTTTATTCATCCCAGAAGGGAAATTCAGCATTGTAAAAAGCTCACTCTTTTTTTTTTTTTTTTTAAACAATAAAACATTTATATGAAATGATAATATAACAATAATAAGTAAGTCAGTCAGTCTTGTTCTTTAGGGTAATGGCTGCTGGTAGGAATGAATTTCTGTATCTCTCCGTCCTACAGTGAACCTGACGCAGCCTCCCACTGAACACACTTTGTGATTCTTCACCGTGTTGTGGAGAGAGTGGGAAGAATCCTCCATCATCTTCATCAGCTTGTGCAGCATTCTTTTCTGAACGATCAGCTTCGGGTCCAGAGTTATTACCAGCACAGAACCAGCTTTCTTGATCAGCTTGTTTAGTTTCTTCAAGTCTCTGTTTCTGATGCTGCTGCCCCAGCAGATGCTGCAAAGCTGATTGCACTTTCCACAACAGACTTATAGAAAATCTGCAACATCTTGGTGCAGACGTTGAATGATCTCTGCTTCCTTAAGAAGTAGAGTCTGCTCTGACCTTTCTTGTAGATGTAGTCAGTGTTGCATTTCCAGTCAAGTCTGTTGTCCAGCTGAACTCCAAGGTATTTGTAATTCTCCACCACCTCCACCTCCTCTTCCAGGATGCAGACAGGACTATGCTGCTTATTATGTTTGGCAGACACCAAACACTGCACATCACCACAAACACACCATCCCCACTGTGAAGCATGGTGGTGGCAGCATCATGCTGTGGGGATGCTTCTCAGCAGCAGGTCCTGGAAGGCTTGTAAAAGTGGATGGTAAACATCCAGCCATCTGCTAGAGAACTGTGGTTTGTAAGAAGATTTATTTTCCAACAAGTTAATGACCCAAAGCGTAGAGCTAAAGCTACACAGAAATGGTTTCAACACAACAAGGTGGACGTTATGGAGTGGCCAAGTCAAAGCCCAGACCTCGATCTGATAGGGAATTTGAGACTGGAATTGAAATGGGCTGTTCACTCCTGATCCCCACACAACCTGGCAGAGCTTGAACAGTTTTGCATGGAAGAATGAAGTAAGATTGCAGTGTCTTGATGTGAAAGTCTGTTTACACAAACTCTGCTGTGAATGCAACCAATGTTTTTTTAACAAAGAATATTTATGCAATAACTTTTTTATGCAGTTACTTTTTTTTTTTTTTTATTGCCGTTATTTAGTAGAAATAAGTTTTCAACTTGACATTACAGAGGTTTTTTTTTGTTATTATTATTTTTTGGTCACACAAGCCAAATTATGTTGGACATGAATTATTAAAGCAACAAAAAGGTAAAACATCCAAATGGGTGAATACTTTTTATAGGTTCTGTACTTGGTTTTTAAATAATTACCTCCCTGTTCCCTCCAGTTTCTAACTAAAAGATTTATTTTCCCCATGCCACAGCTGTGTAACTAAATCCATTTAGACTCAGAAGTTTTTGTAATCCTTGGAAATGATACCCATAATCCTAAAATAATGCATTGTCTCCACTTCACCTGCTTATTTGGGTGTGTTTCAACATGGTGCAACACAGAAAGAAGGCAAGAAGTATAGAAGGATATTAGTGCCACAAAAAAAAAAAAAAATCAGGAAAAGAATAGGGCCATAAATGAGGAATTATATAGACAAATGTAAAAGGGATAAATATCAACATGAATCAATAAATACAGTAGAAACTAATATGAATTTTTTTATGTTTTTTTTTTATTGATTTTTGTATATGTTGATTCTTTTATTCTTACCTTTTCATTTATTTATTTCCTTTTTTCTATTTATTTCCTTATTTCTTCCCTCTTTATTTATTCCATCATTTTCTCAATATTTCCTTTTTTATTACCTTATACTGTATATCTCCTTATCCATTTCCCTATACAAGTCCTTATACCTTTCCTTATATATACGTTTCTTGAATAATTTCCTTGCATTCAAGCTATCAATCATCAGCTTTGGAGCAGAGTTTTTGTCCTAAATAAAAGAATAACAATAAAAAAATTTGTGTGAAAATAGATAATAAAAAAAAAATGTTTGAATATTCATATTTATGAATATATATATATATATATATATAAATATATATATATATATAAAAGCACAATTAGAAATTATGAAACATAAATCATTAAAATCAGCTTAAAAACAAAATTATGAAAATTAATAGTAACTTAAAAACAAAACTACATTTATCTTCAGTCTTTTTTCATAAGCTCTTTATATAAACATTAAAATGTCATGCATGAGAATTTGAATAGTATCCAAAATACATTTTAAAGTGTATTTTTTTCCAATATTTTTGGTTAAAACTTATATTATCTTTAAAAGAAAACATCAATACATTGAAATGTATCAAAATAAACTGATCAATTAAATATGTTTGCCTAGTTTAAAGCTGTTTTCACAGATGATCAATGACTTCTTCTGTTAACACTTGTTAGGACAGAAGCTAAATCTCAAAATAATAAACGTCCTCGTGAGAATGACCCATAACTGAAACACCTTGTTGTTCCCTGCCTGTTTCAGAGGATCATTTTCACGTCACTGCCACAGTTTCTGCTCATTACAGATGGACGGGTCTGAAGTTCAGATGACTCGAGGTTTTCCTTACAAGTCCCGAATCTGCAGGGATATTTTTATAAGCCCCAACCGACCCATTTCATCAGCCGCCAAAATAGCTGCGTTCCTATGAATGCATCCCATTTCCATTCCAAAAGGCTGCAGCTGTGATTGACGTGTCCTTGTTCTCTGGTTTACATTAGATGTGAAAATAATTGGCACCTGCACTCCTGCACATGCTCTGAAGCCAGGAAAAAGCACAGCAGCAGAGGTTTCATTTCACCCTGGAGTCTGATCCTCTATTCACTCCAGATGTGGAGGCACACACGCGGATATCTATCGGAAATAGCCTGGAAGATTAATACAGACTCGAGATGTGTCACATCATCATATTCTACAGCTGCAGACAAGCAGAAACGAGTGGCTCTGCATTGATATTTCTCTCACGCATAAATAAGCCCTCATACATACAGTATAGAATATAAACGAAGCATGTGTGTTACTACTACATCCTCTTGCCTTCACTTCATCCTTTTCTCATCTTCTCATCCTCTCTCAATATCCTCTTCCTGCTCTACACACATTCCCTCTGGCGATTTCCGTAGCTAGTTATCCTGAGAGAGAGCCTATTGAAGTACATTAAGAATCCAGTCTCCCAGCCGGCCCTGGCAGATTGGATGTGATCTTGGAGGTTTAGAGGGTGTGTGATGCCCAGGGAGAGTAATTGCTTGTGTAATTGCACTCTGGGGAAAGGTAGAGCAGTAGGGCCTGAATTCATCCTTCTACCTACCCTCAGGCTGCATGGACAACTCTCATCCCAGCATGCATCCATTCTCTGCATCCTCTCATAAGCTCCCTCTGTCGTTTACGGAAGGTGGGGGGGCGGTGGTGAGAGGAGGACACAGGTGGAGCAGTGGGTCAGGCCAGAAGAGCCCTGCAAGGTGCTGAGGAGACAGATGGAGGAGGAGATTAGGAGGAACAAGGAGGTGTCCCGCTGATAACCTGAGAAGGCTGGCGTAGGAGGGGAGACGAAGGCACGCAGAGGATGTGAAAGCCGAAATCCAAGTGAGGAAAGAGTGTTTGTTGTGTGTGAAAGTGTGTGTTGGTGTGGCAGAGGTCCTCATACAGGTAGTAAGATAGGAGACATCTTTTCAGAAGACAGCGTGGAGCACATGGGAGAGGGTTTTCTGCCAGGAAAGCTTTCTGACTAGAGACGTACGATATTATCGCTCTGATGCTGGAGTCAGCCTGATATTCACGTTAAAACCAAATATTGATATCAGCTGATATCGGTCTCAATATAGACCTACAGTCGTCCTCAAAATTTTCCATACCCCCCAATTAAAGAAAAGACTACATTCAGAATAATAAAAATGAATTTAAAAAAAAAAAAAAACAACTTACAAAATTCAGATTTGCTGAAATAAAATATTGCTTTTTAATTGTTTGTTTTTAAATAATTATTAAAAAACAAACAAAAACAAACAAAACTGTCCCAGCATTAGAGCACCTTTCCCATCGACAGAGGAACAAAATACTTGTCAACAGGTGCAAAGTATATTTGAACATTAAACACCTGATTGCAGTGATTGCCTCAAAGTGTTGCTCAACAAAATTTTTGCTTCAAAAGAAAAAAAAAAAAATAAGCTTTGGAGCCCCATAATTCTTGTTTACCTTTTTTTTGTGTGTGTGTGTTAGTTTTTAATATTTTGTTGAACTAATTCAAAACAAATGTCATGATTTTCATAACATTTTTATTAATTATTACTTTTGTCAATTTAAACTTATTTCCCTGACAGATGATTTTTTTCCGTCTTCAATTGGAGGGTGCTGTTTGGTGGAGAAACCAGCAGAATACTGTTTTTCTGTTTTTTAATCCAAGGCGCATGGGAGCAACATGCAGCAACTACTGGATCTACAGTAGAAGTCTTTTTCTGATTTTCACAAAGAATGAATATTGCATCATTTTTAGCTTTAATATCAGTATTGGTTATCGGCCAAATGATTTCTAAAATACCGGCATTTCAGATATCGCCCAAAAATCCAATATCATGCATCCCTATTTCTGGCATGTACTCATTGTAAAGGAATGCAGTCCTTTAAAAAGAAAAAAAAAAAATATATATAACTTTTTGTCTATATTGAATGAAAAGCTCAGTTATTTTGCCTAATCTTAATCAGTCAGTCAGTCATTTTCTGTACCGCTTATCCAGTTCAGGGTCGCGGGGCTTGCCGGAGCCTATCCCAGCTATTATCAGGCGAGAGGCAGGGTACACCCTGGACAGGTCGCCAGTCTGTCGCAGAGCCAACATGGAGAGACAGACAACCATCCACACTCACATTCATTCCTAGGGGCAATTTAGAGTGATCAATTAACCTAACATGCATGTCTTTGGACTGTGGGAGGAAGCCGGAGTACCTGGAGAGAACCCACGCATACACGGGGAGAACATGCAAACTCCACACAGGAAGGCCACGGTTGGAACTGTTCAAACCCCCTCCCCAGCTGGGAATCGAACTAGTGACCTTCTTACTGTGAGGCTGCGGTGCTAACCACCACACCACCGTGCAGCCTTATCTTAATCAAACGACCTAATTAAAGGTAGTGTTTTTGCTTTTATTTTTAAAAAGATACAACATAGATGTCTACCAACACACAGGACACAAACCCCAGTCTACTGGGTAAAAGTCCTACACACCCATTCACCAAATCCTCCTGCATTTCCAGAAATAATACTTCTTAGTACTCACTCAACAGACTTCCTAAAAGTTTCCTGGCAGAAGCCCAAAATGCAAACTTCTCTCTACTTTAGTAGGTGATCATCACCTCACAAAGATTTTTCATGGAGACGTAGGAAAAGGCAAAACACGACTCTGTATCAATTAGTCTTTCCACAATTTTCTATGGTCTACCTGGAAATGTAATCATTAAAAGTTAAATAAGTCATTTGTAACTTTATTTTTAAAAGTTATAAATGGTTGAATCGTTTCCTGAAGCACCTTGACACTTTAAAAAAAAAAATATGTTCCAGGTACACATTTGTCAAAGACTTTTTCATAAATGAATATAAATGCAGTGTACTAATGAGTATGTATAAGGCAGCAGGGTTGAGTTTAGGGGATTTATTTGAAGTAACAATGCAAAACACATGGCAGTGAAGGATCAGTGTGGCTTAGTGATGTTTTTAAAGGGGTAATATACGATCTTAGGAAACAACTGTGAGCAGCGGCAACTCAGACTAAAATGCGGCCAAAACTGGGAGTCAAGCTTAAGTTGCAGTCTTTTAAACAGCTCATAAATCTCTCTGTTGCAGATAAAAGAGGCTAATTTGGAGTCCGATCATATTCAGCTCGTTTTGAAAGTCTTTTAATTGAGGTGTCTGGTCTCAGAGGCAAATGTAGAGTAGTAATAAAACAGAAAACTATTAATTGTGATTTTTAAAGCAATCTAATTTGAATGTAAAGGGCATGTAATGTAGGACTTAAACTCAGATTTTCGGCTTGACTATCGGTTTTATGTCTTCATCTCCCAATCCTTCAACCCCTAAAATCCAGACTTTTTTTTGTCTTCTGTTGTTAAACAAGTCAGTTGCTGTTTTTGCAAAATGCAGTATGTGTGTCTGTATTCCAAATTAAAAATTTAAAGCACTTTGAAACAACCACAGCTGAGACAAAGTGCTGCACGCAAGTGAAATCACAAGTATGATAAACATCTACATATACAGTATGTACATGTTAAATGTACTGTAAAAGTAATCATACATAATCATTTTTATGAAAATCATGACACTAATTTTGAATTGTGATTCAACATAAAAAATTAAGAATAAGCAAACAAAAAATAAGCAAACAAGTATGATAGGACACCTACACTAACATTTTGTTGAAAAACCCTTTGAGGCAATCACTGCAATCAGGTGCTTTCTGTAACTTTTAGTCAGACTTCTGCACCTGTTGACAGGTATTTGGCCCACTGGTCATCAGCAAAGGGCTCTCTGGGACAGTTTTGTTTGTTTTTGATTATTCTTTTTAAACCACAATTCCAAAAACAATCATTTATTGCACTAAATTATAATTTAGCAAAATTTGATTTACTATGACTGTTTTCAGGTACGTGTTATTTGAGAGACAGATGTGGATTTAGTCTTTTCTTTCAGAATAAATTTGAGGATGAATGTGGGAAGTGCTGTTTCTTCACATAGCAAATAGTTCTTTGGGGGGTTTTATTGAGGTTTTTTTTTTTTTTTAAATCAAGGATATTATGATAGATGGATATAGAACAACACCTGAAGGTAAAAAGTGGAGCGCCCCACTTTTGTTCTAATGCTCTTATGGTGAAAAGGGTTTGATTTCCATTCTGAGGGTATTTGAGAGGTTGCAAACAAAGCAGTCAGACAAATACATTTATGTATTTGTGCCACTTGTCAAAGTCAGGCTTTTTTCTGACTCTTATTTAGTCTGTGATTAAATTTTTACTCTGAAGAACTGGATGGATTTTCCTTTAAGTTCTCTGATGAAGCAGCCTGAAAGGTTTCAGGTTGAAAAATCAGGCTCTGGATTGAGTGCCAGTAACTTAGTTTGTACAAGGTTTCAAGCCAATTCAGCAGCTAAAACTATCATTCTTCAAATTATTCTCCCACCACAATTCATGGGAGTTTATATGAGGGATTTTGGGAAACAAAGTAAAAACAAGGCCCTTTTTTGGTGCTCTCAAAGCTTCTCAGCTCCACATTTGGGCCTCCCCCCTGTGGATGGAATTGCTCATCTGTCAAAGAGATGTTTAGCTTGCTATCACCTGACTGAGGCATAGACTTCAGGTCCTGTGATAACAGGCAGTCATGCATGTCTCTGTTCAGGGATGGTCTCAGGTGTCCAACGAGAATGGCCTCTTTTATTCTCGCCCAGCCATCCGGGAACTCCTGCCGGCACTGAGGGATGTCAGGGTGAGATTTAGGGCTGTCGTTTCCAATCATTCTTCACTGAGACAAAGCGAAAAGAAATCCATTTACTCAGTTTTTGCTGTGCATTTTGGGTCTAAGTGTCCAAGAACACTAAATAATCGAGCAGCTTTAGCAACAAAAGTTGGTGTTGTGTTTAATGTGATGGAATAAGACCTAGATTTGGGTAGATTTGGATAAGGGATAGTATTACAGCCTGAAGAATGGATGTAGTCAAAGGACAGTCCTCTCAGGTATAGCAAAAGCCACACATAGATAGGCTCAGTATGCAAATGTAAGTAAGTGTGTGTGAGAGGTCATTTGTCAGGTACAAATTGTTTACTGATGCAGAATCCATACGATCCATATGTGTGGTGTGCACATCACATGTTGCTCAGCCTCTCACTGCGGCCCCCCCTCCTACCTCTCTGTGTCACAGGCAGCCATGAGGAGGTGTGTGTGCTAGCAGCAGTGGAGCATTTTGCTGCTGCAGTGTGTTTTTAAGAGGGAGAAAGAAGAGGGAGCTCACAAAGATAGACAGATGCTGAAGTATAAAACGTGCAGCTGAGATCTATCAACTGCATGACGGGCGAGGGTGCCATAACCCAACCACGACCCACATCCTCACACACATGCGCTCCCAAACACATGCGCACATCCGTACCACCCTCAGTGTGAATTTTTTTCCCATCAGGGTGCATGTTTTCCTGTCTGAGGTCTTTGTACTGCCGCTGCCATCAGTGCTGGTTTGTGTGTGTATGTGTGTGTGTGTGCATCAGTCTTCCTTTAACCTTAATCCTACATGCCTCATATCAAGCATGCACTTACTGTAATTGCATATGTTTTCAGCTACGCATGTTCGATGAAAGTGATGCTTGAGGTTGTGTTAATGCATGTATGTGTGTTTATGGTATGTAATGTGAGAGTGTGTGTGTGGTGGAGTCTGGCAGCTGGTGCAGACTGTAGCCACAGTCACCGGGGAGAGGATGTGGTTATGAAGAAGAGTTGAAGGTCGGTGCAGTAAATGAGGTCAGCCTGAATAAATGAGCGCTAATAAACCCCAACATACCAGCAATGGGAGACTATCAAGCAGAGGACTCCTCTCACATATCACTGCACGCGCTGCGTTCAGGTACCCCAACAGCACCGGAGATCTGCTGCTTGTGGTTTCTTCAGCTCAGTGGTTTTTAAAACCAAAAACCGCAAGCGAGCCAGTTTTCCCACACAGATAGTTTCCCAGACAGAGAAGAAGGTTTGTTTTCCATGCCAGCTCCACCTCTGAACCACTGTTGTCTCTAAACCGGTCTATCTTCCTCCGCTACATTTAGCTCTGTCATCTGCCCTGCCAAGGTTTCCGGAGGTCAGAGAAACAGAGACAGCTCCATCTCTGCTCTCCTTTTTTTTTTTCTCTTTTCCTCTCCTTTCGTCCTCTCCGTCCATCTCTGTAAAACCTCCTCCCTGTGTTTGTTTCTTGTTTGGATGTCAGAGCCTGCAATTACAATTCTTGACGAAAGCATGCTGTAATTTTGCAATGCAAAGGAAATGCCTGAGCTTTTGTCTTTTCTTGCAGATTATTCATCAGTCTGCAAACTCCAGCTTGCTCCCCCCTGCGAGATCACTCATTTGCTTTGCTGCAGTGCCCTTGAGCATGACGCCAAATCAGCTTTAGGTGTGCTATTTTCTTCAAGCATAATTTCCCCTTACTACTTCTTCCTTAGTCTTGATACTCTGTCTCTGAGTCGCTTTCATTTTCCTGGCTGTGCAGGAACAGCAGGAGGTGTTGGTGGAGCGACAAGCTTTTTCCCTCTCTGTTGACGTGAAGGGAAATACTTTCAATGACAAATATTAAAAGTCTCTTCCTCTCCTTGTCTCTGTCTCTCAGTGGGTAGCGGTAGCTGTGTTGCGCTAAGCTACAGTTTGGGGAGCTGATGGATCACTACACTAAAGCATTGCTGGCAGGAGTGGGAGTCATGCGGATCAAAGTCCCCATGAAGGATAGATTTCTTGGATGGAAATATCATGTCAGTGCGACAGCGTGTTGACAGCGAAATTCCTAAGTCAGTAAAACAGTGTGACATTGTACATTATGTTGTTAAATGTTATATTAATGGACCAAAATATGTCAATTCCTGCAAAAGTTTTCGAATCTCAGGCTTTCTGTCCTGCACAGCACCAGATACTTGGGTCGTGCAGATGTTGAGCTGTTGCTGTTCAAATTCAAGTTTGTTTTGCAGGTGGAAATCAAAAACAAAACAAAAAATAGACAGTAAAATGCACATGTGAGGTTGACGGACTTAAAGGTTGAATATGGAACATTTTTATTAAAAGCTATATTTTTAAAAAAAAAATACCTCCACAGGTCGTTTGGGGGTGTACAGAATGAAAGTACAACATTTCCCAGAAAAATTATATTTAACCTAAAAATAATTATAAAATCAATTTTTACGGGTTCGACAATGGCATTTTATTTACGTCTATAAGCCAATACACACCACCATTGCAGGTTGCCAAATACAATCTCTGTGTGGAAACAATATTTTGGGCACAGTCAGGCTTGTACAGGGGAAAACCGTGGAGATGACGAGTGAAGCAGCTGCTTCAGAGCCCTGGAGATATTGTTATCTGTTTCTGAGGAGGAGTGACCTGAGAAGAGCAAAACCTGGAGTAAATTTAGGTGAAGACTTCACGAAATGGATCCACATAAACGTTTTCCACGGAGTCAAAACACGGAAATAGCGACTTTCCTTCTGGATCGGTAAGCTAGCTTGTTTGCTAACACGGCTAACGTTAGCTGTCAGTTATAAACTCCTCTGTGTTACTTGTTGGACATGCTGCAGACTGTTGGTCACTTGCGTATCGACAGCGAGCCTGGCACCCCAGGTTGTTTTTCTGCCGTTGCAACTACAACCTAGACAAACGTGATGTCGCTGTTCTGTCCGTATTACATATTCAACCTTTAAATGTTAAAGGGAAAGTTCATGCCACAGAAGAAGGGGCTAAGACTGTCTAAGTTTTTGACCAAGATCCCTTCAAATATTCTTTTGGAGATCAAAGAGTGGTGGTTGTGTAGTCATCTACTGTAAAGGGCCACCGGCATCCCATCTTAAAGGTACAGTATGTAAGAATTACTGACATCTAGTGGTAAAGATGGGTATTTGAAAGAAAAGATGTTTTCTTTCAAATGACTTCATATTCCAAGCACTGTTGTGAATGTATGGTGGCTGTTACTGGCCAAAATTCTCCCAGACAAAAATATGTTTTCATCTGTGAGTGGATCTGAGTAACTTTTTAAAATACCTTTTAAGGTATTACTTATCCCAAACAGTGCTTTAACTCCCATTAAACAAAGCTGGTACAGCAGTTTTAAAGTTCAGAAGGTTTTTATTTCACAAACATTGTTTTGTCCATTGAGGGACACCATAGTAAAAATGGTGGAACAAATATGGCAGCCTCTATATGTGCACCACCCATGCAAGTAGATATAAATTACTCATTCTAGGAAACTGAACATATAACAGCTTTTGTAGTGCAGCAATTACACATCAATAGAAACACCGTTTTGAATTATTTATCACATATTTCTGCCATTGACCTTTGATCCTTTTTACTCACTGTACCTTTAAGGGCTAATGGAGCACTACTCCTTGATCTAACATGAAAAAAGGGCAGCTTACCTTTGTGAAACAGAGTGGTAGATCCAAGGAGGGGGATTGGGCCTTTGTTTCTTTAGCAACTCCTAGTCTCATGCACCTGAACGACCACATGAGGGCAGTACAGCCACAGCCTTGAAAGCCCTCCAGTCTCTTTCTGTGTGTAAAATGGAATTAGTGGCCAGACAGGGGCCTCAGTGTAAACACTGGTGTGTGTGGCCCTCAGCCGAGCATGTCACCTAGCTACTCATTGCCACTCATCAAGCTAAACTGTCCGCTTTGAAGTGGATGTCAGGGCTCTTCCCCCTACTCTGTCAACTGGTGGGCAGACCGAGAGGACCACATGCTCCCACACAGGCAGAGGGGATTCTTTTTGTTTAGACTGGGCTGATGATGTATGAGGTGAAGCTGGTCTAGTGATTTCCAACATAATCTTCTGGAGGAGACATTTACCCCACCTTTCCCTCCCTGAAATATGCAAGTAACTCAAGTTGTGGGTGTATAATTGCACTTTTTCCAAAATGGTGCTATTGCTTTCCTTGAATGGAGCCACAGGGAGTCATTGTGGGAGCTCATGCTGTTCTTTGAGACACATTTCTTCTATAAGTGCTCCTATAGAATATGGCTTCAGTGTGACATTTGCATAATATCCTTCTAAAATTGCATGTGGGTTTTTTCAGCAACCTTCCCTGCGATACTCAGAAAAAGCGTTGAGGGCGCTGTTGCTCTTCCATCGGCGAATATGAGCGCACACGTTGGTGAGCGTCTACAGCAGTGGGGGGTGTTCTTCTCCAGTGTTTGAAAGAAGGCAGAATAGAGCGCCGGGGAGTCCAAGGGTCCGAGTCGGGGGCCCCCCTGAAACTTCTTAGAAGAGGAGGAGAGAGAGGAGGTGCTGAAAAGGGACTCGATACCGCCCCCCACTCCGCAAAAGCCTGGAAGAATTGCGCTCCGTCAGTGCGCCCTGCCTGCCAGTCGGAGGATGGGGATTTTTATTCCATTCATCCACGTCCCCTTTTCCCTCCTCCTCCTCTCAAACAAGCCAGTCGGTCTGTCAATGCGCTGCGAGCATTAGGGCAAGTCAAACCAGTGGGATTTTGAGGCAAAGAGACGGATGAGATAGCGCACGGAGCGCGTTCCTCTGGCCGAGAAGCGACGCGTTCAGCTCTCCAAATGATGCGCTACAGCAGATAGACGTCCATTTCCAACTGGGACCGATGCTCAGAGCTCGCATCTTCTTTTTATTTTCGTTTTTAATCATTTTACAAGTTTCACGTCGGCCTGTGTGTGGCTTTATGAGAGTGGACACGCTTTTCTAGCTCTTTGGTTTGTTTCTCTCAGTTTTTCTTGTGTTATTGTTTGAACTGATTTTTTGGATTTATCATCGATTTGGATCTTTCCATTTTTCCTGTTTCCAGCGAATGTATTTTGAAGGATTTACAGCCCGTATATATATTTTTAAAACAAAGAACCAAAAGAAGGAGGATTGTAATGCGCATAGACTGATCCAGCCGAGCATCAACATGTCTTTATGAGGATGGAGCTGTGGACACTAGTGACATCTTTTTCGTTTTAGACGTTTTACCTTCACAGTTTTGGCCTCTTATCGAGTCTTTTGTAATAGCAGACTGACAATATTTCCTTTCAGCCGAGCCTGATATGTTTGGAGGAAGATATTCTTACAAGCAAGCAAGGTAATGGGAGAGAAATCAGACAGAGTCGGCAAAGAGAACAAGGGAACATTGTTCGGAAAAAAGACAATTAGGGTGCACCGTAAGGCAACAGAATTTGCTCTTTGGAAGCAATAATTTCCTTTTTTCTTCGTTTTTCTTTAGTGATTCTGTGGAGTTGTATTTGCGCCCAGGAGTACTGCTTTGGAAAAAGGACGGCTAATGACAAATTAATGGGAAAGTCATGGGATTGGCACTGAAATAGTACGGCCGTGGACGCGCAGTAAACCTGTCGGTTCTGGAGCTCCAGACGCACGGATTTGAGCAAGTTTCTCCTTTATATTCAAGTGTTTCTTACTGCGATCCCGCACACTTTGTACCATTTCTTTTTGGATCCATGTGGTTTTGTGTAGCAGGCTCCCACTTCACACTTTGACTATTTCCACCTATAGCCTGCTCGGCTGTAGTCGCGCATCTATTGTTTTGAGTCTCCTTGCAACAAGAGCAGCAATTAATTTCTTTTCGATGGGGCTGCTCATGCTGGGTTTCAGGGTTGAAATGGCGTTTCGAAGAAGTGGGAATGGATTGTGGATCCTGCTGGTATTCGTACTGGATTTACTGGGGACGACGGCGAGCAATATGGAGCCCATCTACTGGAATTCCCTCAACGAGAGGTAAGAGCGTTGCAGACCCGGAATATTTGACTCCTAAACTAATAACCTCTAGTTTTTAATCCAGAAACGAGTCACGAGTGTGAAAAACAACTTGGCTGATAAGAGGATTTAATGGATTCAAGCAACTCTATTAATAAGTAAAGCAACATGACATGAAGTTAGGCAAAGGGCAGCAGTTTGGCACCGCGTGCAAGCTGACTTCAGCCCCTCTAAACGCACTAATCTGTTTTTCAAGAAGGTTTCCAAGCGGTCAGTTTGTTGCACAGTCCCTCCAAGTATAACATCATCCAGCCATTATTGTCTCTAAGTGAATCTAAACAGAGTAATCTAATAAATGTATAGATCTTGAACTGGAACTGGCTACTCTGTTTAACAGCTGCTCTGAATTTGTCACACTCTCATTGATTATTGTGGATAATCCAGCTGCAGTTTTTCTTACTGGAAAAGTCTCCGGGCCAAAAGATGGAAGTTGTGTTTAGGAAAATAAAGACTTGGGTGATGCTCTAATTGCTGTTGCTGGATGACCTTGATTAAAGTCCAGGCCCCGGACCTCAGGCCACTCAAACACCAGTGTACCCACTGGGCAATGCTCATTTGCATCTTTTTCTTTCTCTTTTTTTTATTCCTCTGGTGAAGGTGTCAGGCATTAGCTGAGGAAATGCCATTTAAAACACCTCCAGCCCTAACGGCTGACACCACTTTCCTCACACCTCTGCCAATTTCCCCATGTCTTGAGTTGACCTGGTGGCCGTGAGTGGGGCTTTAGAGTAATGAGGCAGCTTGTATGGAGGTAAAGAAATTCATTTCTGGGGATAAATTGGAACAAAGCTATTTTCCAGCTTGATAAAGCTGTCAGCATGGAGCACTCCCTGCTCTTGGATAGCTCGTAGTTCTTATCATGGCTACATTACACTTAATTATAGGGGGGAAAATGAGATATTTTAGGCTCAAGCCCCCAGGCCATGCTCAGCTCGCGCCCCTGCCAGAAGCTTTTCCAGGGGACTAACTTGTTCCCAGCGTGTCCATGTGCTGTAGGCTGCAGCCTGCCTTGTCCCTTCACCTCTCCACAGATGAGACTGTTCGTGGGCCCCTGCTGTGGAGCGAGCCGTGAAGCCCTTAATGAGGGCTTTTTGTCAGCAGTGGGTGGATTCACCCAACAGGGAGTCGAGTTGGACACGGGAGGGTAATTTCCACTGAGAAGCTAACTGCTCAGGCTTCTGAGGCCTTACAGGTGATTCCACGTCATTGTCTCCTAATGGAGTTTAGTGTTAGGTGGATGTCGGGGCTTAGTAAGAACGGGCCCAGCTTGCAATTAGATGGGTGGTGGCTTTTTCGCCAGACTTCACAGTGATTCCCACAGATTTTCTCACTCATATATTCAAAGTACAAAGCCTTTTGTATACTATGAAGCTTATTCATGGAGCTTACTATTCACAGTTAATCAGCTTAGTCATTCCTTGAGTTTATTTTCTTAGTCCTTTTACATACTTTCTTGTACTTGTTTCTCCTTGCTCTCTACTTGACTAGAGCTTTACTTTGCTATCAGTCGCCTCAGGGCAAAATAGCTTTTGGCTCTGGGCTGAAATATGCTCAAAGCTTGTTCAAATAGGGTGCATCTTCCAATGATAGGATCCTGGAGCCCACACACATCTGGTTTGTACTTCTGAAATGAGGCGAAAAGTAAGCAGAAGCAGTAGTCTGTATCAATCAGGTGCTGGAGAGCATGCATGGTTCACATCTTGTCTGTGCAGCAAATGGACTGTCACGTTGTTAACCTGCAGACCTCTGCTGGATACACTGCTTTGAAGTTCAGACCGTCCACCTGCAGCCTTTCTTCCACCTCCCCTTCCTGTCTCTCTCTTCACCATTGTGAGTCCTCATCTCGCTTTTGCTGTCTTTTTTAATATTTTCTCCCTCTGCTGCTGTCTTTATTTCCTGTCCGCTCCCCCTCTCTCCTCCCCGTCTCCATTACTCTCTCCGTCTTTTTCCCCCTGTCAGTTTCCGTCTGTCTCTATCTCTTCTTCGCTCCGTCACTCCCTCGCTTCACTGCAGTGACCAGACGTAGCAAATTGGAAACATGTGTCACATCCAGCCACTAATTATGGCTCTACAGCAGCCACTGATGCACCCAAAAATGTGTTAGGGATGACAGAAGTGAGCTGGAAAAAAAAAGAGGAAGGCCGAGAGGTGTGTTTGTGTGCATGATAAATAAAAGGTCAAAGTTTTAGGTTAATCATGTGCTGCAGCCACACTCTTATTGACTCCTCCATCAGCTGAAATGACTCCAGCCTAGTGGAAAGAAAGGAAACAGAGGTGTGGAGGGAGGAATATAAACAAAGACAAGTGCTGGGAGGTGAAATAGAAAGCAAAAGAAGAGAGATGGGAAAGCAAAGAGGAGGTAAAGACACTCCTAACCCTAAGTAAATCAATACCAGTTAAGTCTCAAGTGCCAATACAGTTTCTGCTCGAGGAAAGAGGGAACTGAACCGGAACGATCACCTTGGGAAGAACCCCCCCCCACCCACACATACATTATCCTTATCTCAGCATCTCCCATTATCGGCCTTACATGGCTGCCCTAATGAAAGATCGAATCTTACATTACTACTCGGGAGTCTGGGGCATGGGGATGGGGGTGGCAGGTGACGAACACAGGTCGCAATGCTGGACACACATTTTCAAACACACACATGGACAGAATATAAACTCAGTCGTCACTCTGATCACAGCATATGGAGTTTTGTAGGTTTTGGCCCTTACAGCGCCTGCTCTAAAGTCCAAAAACCTCTCATTCACCCCTCCTTTTTGCTTGCAGACTCTCTTCTTATCTCTTTTCATACTTTCATAAACGATTGTAGATTATTGTAAACGGCTGCTGAGGGTGGGCGTCTCCTCACCCGTGCTCGCGGTGGCTTGTAATACAACTATTCCCCCTAAGATCCACATTAAAATTTAATCCCCCTTCCTGGTTCTCAATAATTCATTAATCGCAGACTAATTGGCGCCGGATAAAAGACTAGCTAACTAGGCTAAGTGTTTCAACTGAAAAAAAATAGAGAAAAAAAAGTGGAATCGCTGGAAATCTTCATGGTGAGGGCATGGGACTGAGCGCGGAGAGTGCAATAAGTGTTAGTAGGTCAAACAGGATGTCATATCCAAGGAGCGGCATTCTATCACCCGAAACTCCACACCCGTCTTCACCCGTGTGAAATCCGCCCTTTCATGAATAATGCATGCATCTACACTGTTTGGATAAGCCTGTAGCCTACATCCTTAGGCAAAACGATTAGACAGTATCCACTGGGTAGTTTTCCACTTTAGCCAAGAGTATAAAAACAAGAAAGGGGAATGTTGCGGAGAGAAGATGAGAATATGAACCACATTGCTCAAGCCGCCTGTTAACCCAAGCAGGCAACAGCTTCTCCCTCACTCTCTTTTTCTTCCTACCTCCCTCTTCCTTTGGTGAAAAAGAGAAGTGTGCGCAAGTTTACGAGCTGAGAGCAACAGGAGCTGTGAAGAGAAGTTTCAGCTGATGTGGCAGGATGGAAAGGCCAGGGGAAGGAGCGAAAAGAAAGCAGCCAACCAGCCCAGACGCTGTTACCCCATTTTTCTTCCTTTCTTTGGGCACTGTGGGCAGGCAGATGGACACACAGGTATGCAGTTGGACTGTGAAAAATCCCGACACGTGAACAGACGGATCTGTTGCAGCCACTCATGCTCGACAGATGCCTGTGCACATACACATAAATGAGCCTCTTGGGGCTTGACCCTCCCCTCCCTCCCACCTCTGTTGGACACATGTGTAAAGAGTGTGTGGTCCAAATGTATCTCCTTTGTTGCGTGTGCAAGTGAGCATTAAACACTCGCAGTAAAGGCTGTAAACACAGGAGGGCTGATGCACACGCTTGCACAGGAGAGGTGAGGTTAGTGTCAGGCTTCACGCGGAATTCATTCATTATTTTATCACTCAATTACGTGTTTACTTGGCAGGGGGAGTGCACATTCATCAACATCATAACAGCTATAAAGCACCGTTGTAAATATGCTGGGGTTAGCTTCAGAACTAATTTACCCCCCCCCCCCCCCCCCCCGAGTTTCAGAAGTGACTTTGGGATTTCGGTAATTGTTAAAAGTGCTGATGATTAAGATGAAGGATATTAACGGCGTGCAGCTGGCTGAGCTAGTTCAAAAGTTGAACCACACAAAGAAGCTAGAAACTTTTTTTTTTTTCTTTTTTTTTCCTCCCTGGAAAAGTATGCATGCACAAAAACAAACAGGCTTACACGGGCTGGTAGTGGCGGCAACAGTAATCCAGGCCGCAGGTCTGAAGGGGGGTCACATGTGTCCCGGCATCACTGGGCAGATTGCCCTGGGTGGCTGAACCCAGAGCCCCTTAGCAAGGCCAGCCAACACACACACAGGCCTCTCATTAGCTTGCTTCACAGCACACCCTGCCTAAGCAGGATCATCCAATCCTCCTGGCAGCATTTGGACTGGGCCAGGTCAATCCTCACTCCCCCCCTCCCTCTTGGGTGACACTGGGAGTCAAACTGGTGGACTGGGAAGGTGGAATATAAGAGTGCAGAGACTTTATAGACCAGAGGTTTGTGCAGTAATAAGTGCGACCTCTGTCCCAGTGTTCATCGCCTCCTCTGTTCATTCTTTCACTTTCCCCCATTGTCTCTTAGCGCTTCATTTAACCTATTTTTTTCCTTCGTCTTCCTCCTCTGTCATACATCTGGTCTCCCCCCTCTTCTTCTTTGCTCCTTAGCTTAGTTTAGACTCTGTATCACGAGACTCCCAGCTCTGCTGCTGCTCGGCACGTCTCCACGCTGGGATGGGCTCATATCGCAGCGGTGGCTCCAGCATCATTCCAGATAAACAGCAAAACAGCAGGAGGGAGTTGGAATTGTTGTTTCTTTGCGTGCCTGGATTCTGGTTTGTGACAGAAGATGTGCTGGCGTATGCATGTGTGTGTGTTTGTACCACTAATACCAACCTGTGTGTTAAGATTTACAAGTTGTCAGCAGTTCTGTGTATGGCTTGTGAAAATCTCCCTCTTATCAAGTGTTTTATGTTGTTATCACTCAGGTCTTAACTTCTAAGCGTAAGAGGGTATTTTCAACTTGCATCTAGCAATATCTTAATCTTATTTTGGTTAAATTTAAGAAATCTGACATGCAGTCCTGGTAAAATACCTTAAAAATGTCAACATTTTGTGAGAATAAAGATTCTAGTCTTGGAATTAGCTGATTAGAAAGAATATTTCCTGCTCGTGTTTTACATTCTTACACCTGTTCCCCCCCTAAGCTACATCAAGGTGGATTCCTCATTTGCATATCCCTGCATACAGTTATGAATAACTTGTGAAATGCAAAACAAAAGACAAATGTTCTGTGCTTTTATTTGCCAGCCAGCTCCTCGTTCCTGCCAACGTTCACTCCATCGTCAGCCTTTACATCCTGTCAATTTCATCATCACCAAAACTCCATCAGCCCCTTCCTGCTGTGTGCCAATGGATGTCAACGCAGCGCTATGATTGGACGCAGGCCTAAAATGGTTTTGTAACTGAATGTTAAGAGGAGAGCTCGTGTGTGTGTGTGTGTGTGTGTCTATCCAAGAGAGACAAACGAGCGGGTCTGCCGGCAGACAGCTGCGCCTTGTCACAGCTGAAGTTTTGGCAAACATCTTCGACCGATATGAGCAAGAGGGCAAAAATAGAAGAAGTGGGTGTCGTCAGGGTGAGATGAGGCAAAGATAGAGGCGAGCAGAGAGCTGACAGGCTCAGAAAGGGAAACAAAAAGCATGAAAGAGCGCGAGGGCAAGCGGCTGAAGAGAGAGATGGATGGCTTGGAAGCCCGGCCGGGTTTGACAAAGGTACTGGTTGATGTGACGCAGCTCAGACAGAGAGAGTGACTGATGATCTGTAGGTCACTAGCATGACTAGCTGCTTCCTGCTCAGCTAGAACTGAGCTGGCCCCTCATTCCTCATTACTGACACGTCCCATAATATTTATCCCTGTGAAGTCCAGCATGAAACCTGGTAAGCTTTAAAGGAATTCATTGACTTTTAGGGCAGAGTGGGCTCTTTGATCAACTTAGCATGGAGAGATGGAGAGACTAGCTGTTTCTCCATTCTCTACGTACTTCCTTTCGTACCAGAAGATGATACAATGCAAACACATATTGTGCTTAAACTGTGCATAGAGTATGCATGACTCAGACAGCAGAACAGTGTGTTGATAGACTTGATTTGCCGTAAGCCAAATCAATCTCTTCCACAGGAGAGCTGCTGTTCCACTCAATAATCAATTTCTAAGTTTACTTCATTCCAAGATGAAGTGCTGTAATTTACATTTAATGGGGAGCCAACTTTGTCGTCTTCTCCTGTTTTCTGGATTTTACCCTCCAATATGCTCAACTGGTACAGAAAAGGAAAGACAAGGGTGATGATAATGCAGCAAATGCATGACATACATTCTTCTGAGCTGAGGATCATGCTGCTTTTTCAAAACTCAACTCTCATTGTGGTCCATCCCCGCTGCAGTCAAAGGGCGTCTCTGCCTCACCTTTGATGGATTTCACCCCGTTATATTGTTTGTAAGTCTTGGAACCCTTACTCTTTGATGCGCTTTGATTTGACGCTTCAAAATGCTTGCCAGGATCCTTTCCTTTTATTGTACTACATTGTAGCTGAGGTGGAACACAATTTCAATAAGTCATGTCAAGGATAGCAAAAATATGCTGTCAAACAACAACATGGACCTACAAATGCAAGGCCCATAGCCAGAAGCTGCATTTGCAAGTGATGAAGCGGTTACAGGTGGGATTTTCTTTAAATAACTCATTTTGCTTTTATATTTATGGCATAAGAAGCTGTTTTCATGAGATTTGCAGAAACAAACTGAGCTGCAAAAGTAAGCATACATGAATCACCCTGCCTGCAATGAGCCTTGTAACAAAGCAGAGCAGCTATGCTTGGCTATAACGATGCATGGTTTGTACATGTGCGCCCATATGTGCGTGTATGCGTGTGGTGATGGCAGTGGGGGTCCCCTCTGGCTGTGTAATGGATGTCTGGTCTTTTGTGTGGGATATGTGGAGACCTACTACTCCCAAGCATCTTAGCTTCAACATAATCTTTACCATTTACTTACAATGGGTCAGAGATGATCCTCATGCTAAGAGGCTTTGGTGGGAAACCCTGTTCTGGTCTGCCCCGTGTCAGTAACAACCAGTTATCTTGAAACTTGGCTTCTCAATAAACGAACACATTTATTGCCACATATATGTGCAGGCCTAAGTCTCTACCTCAGATCTTTTGCAGTGTTCTCCATGCCTGACTCTCAGCACCTTGATTATTTTTCCAGGCTTCACGCTTTCTTTTTCCTCAGATGCTTGAGTGTGTGCACGTAAGCATAGTTCTAATTAGGAGTTAAAAGACCGTACAGTGAGTATAGAGCATCTGGCTTCAGCATTAGCCCATCATTGTTATAGTCTGTGGGGAAACTGACCTTGGCTTGCTTTGAGGGGAAAACTCATGCTTCATTTCCTGGGTTCTGCATAAGATATAATTTAAGTGGAACTGACATGAAAAAAAAGCAATCTTGTGATGGGAATGTCAGATTAAGATGAACACTTATGTTTTGTAGACAGGTTTGGGCTTCATATGAGGGAAGTTTAGCCGCCACAAAGAAATAGCTATTTATCTTGGTTTGTAGAGATAACGTATTGAGATGGAGGATAGCTCATGACACATGTTTCTGTTTTAGTTGCTGGTTTTAAAACTTGCTTATGCCAGAAAAGTTTAGTCTCAAGTTAATGAAAAGAACAGTGGATTAAACTGTGGTCACAGTCCATGTTAATCTTAGTATGAGTTTGACAATACTCAAGGAGATGTTGTGCTCTGCTTTCTATTTGCATCTGTGCACTATAGTCATAATTTCAGCATAGCATGGAAGCATGAGAAACGGCTAGCAAGACTTGCCCCAAAATGTTTGTTTAGCAAAATTTCTACAAGAGGGATACAATCACTGCATTTTATTAATGTTTATGCCTCTTGGCTACAGTAAGAGGAGCTGTAACAAGAGGCTAAGCCATTCCTGCTAAAGGGCGAGGGCTAATATTTTCTGAAATTAAGTGAGAAAGAAAGTATTAGCAATAATCAGTATAGAGTTGAAAAATGGCCTACATCCCTTCCCTAAATTTCTGTTATTAACTTATTATATTTTCATTTTAGAAATTGGAACAATTTGGCCAGTCATTATGTTAGTCTGTGCTAATGGCTGATGGGCAAGCTAATAGCTGCCTTGCCCCAGCTGCATACTATGAAGCTAGTTTAGCTAGATTGAATGTAATTGTTTTGACATCACATTTTACCATTAAAATAACATAATAGAGCAGACCTTAGACAAACAAAAGCCTGTAGCCACTAGATGGGGAAAAAAAAACAACTGAAAATTCTCTGGTAACAGAAGCGGAGAACCATTAGCTTTAACACTAGCTCGTTAGTCACCTGTTAAATCAGATTTAGACAGAATATTGCAGAAAAAATCTTTACAAGATGAGCAAGGGTTTATCTAAATGCCTCCATTGCTTATTTGACTTTTCATTTTGTTTTCTTTAAGGTACATAGATTTTCATGCCTGTTTAAGAGCTTTATTGTTCTCTGGGGCTGAGATTATTAGCCATGCTATGAAACCTTTTCAGTTGTGCAATAGATAATCTCAAAAATTCATGGTTGTCATCTCAAAATGACTTTTCCCACTTCCTGAAAAGCAGACGCTTAAGTCTGAAGCAATGATTTAAGACTGGTGCTCAAGTCAAATAGCTGAGAGCTTCCAAATGTTTTTTTCACAGCATATGGTGTCCGCTGCGGTGCTTTGTTGTTGTGGACAAGTAACTCTAATAAGATCCATCTTGTATAGAAAGAGCGATGAAGTGGACTGTTGTTGGCCCTTCCATATCCCACAATCTCATTCCCTAGCTCTGGCTCATAAAATGTGACTGCGTGCGTGATTGAAAAGTCACTTTCTTGCAGTTTTTGCATCCTCTCTTCTTTCTTTCTCTTGCTTTTGTCCTCATGTCTTGCAGTCAACATTAACACATACATGCATTCACATCCAGGCATGCATGCACACAGTAGAAAGCTTGTATATACACACACATACTCATGCATGCACAGATGAAAAATGTTATTGCTTCCAGTGCTGGAAAAAGTCCAAACAGAGGGGTTGAATTTCCTCAGAGGTACGCTCCACCTCCCCCTCTCTTTTCGTCAGTAGCATATCCCTCACTCCCTTCTTCCACTCCTTCATCTCTACTCTCCCTCCTTCACTTCTCCCTCCTCCTTCTGCTCCCTATGAACAAAAGAGCTCCCCTCCCAGAGCTTCCACTGAAAGCCCTCACACACACTCGACTCTCTGGCTTCACACTCTCCCACACGCACTCTTAGCCCTCTCGTCGTCTGCAAAACCAGTCCACTTCTCTGCACTAATCCCCCTTTCATTTCCTTTGTCTTTCCCTTTGCTTTCTTTCTCATTGCCTGACTCACCAGCAGTGTAAGTTTCCTTCGCAACATATCCAAGCCGTTATCATGTTACAGCTGGCTGACAGAGAGTAAAATTTATTCCCACTTCTTTTTTTTCTTTTTTAATTGTGCTCATCTCCTCCCCCTCTATTCCTTTTTGTTCTTTTGCTGCTCTACGTCTTTGTGGGTGGTTCCTGATCTGTACTCTTTTTTTCCTCATTTGCTCATCACTGTCCAGCAGTAGAAAAGACCTCTGTAGTAAAGACAGGATGAATAATCAAGATTGCCTATCACTGCCGTGTCAAAGTAATTTGGGTCTGACTGTCAACAAGAGCCCACCATGCACACACCCACGTGCAAATAGACCCCCCCCCCCACCCCACCCCACCCTCGCGAAATTTTCTACAAATCAGGAAGCTGTACCCTCATTAGCTACCCCATCATCTAACCTCCCTAGCAAAAGTTGTCCTTTCTTTCCTCTTCTTTATCAGACTTGCTCTCCATTGAAGTGCAGCTGTATTGCAGGTCCCCATCCACAGAAGGGGGGGGGGGGGGGGGAACAGATGGGGCGCTCTCCTTTCTTCTTTTCTTTCATCCTTCCATTCTTTCCTCCCTCTCTCCCTACTTCTCCACAAAGAAAATCAAGTCAGAAGAATGCTGGTGCTCACGGGGGGAAAAGGGGTAGATGGGACAAAAGCCTTCCTTTTCGGACAGTCTCTCTCTTGTACTCTTTGGCTTTCATTTGATGGATGAGTGACACGGCTGAGGGTGATTCTGCCCAACATGTGTCATCCCATGCCTTATGGGATTGTTTGTGCTTCCTTATATGTATTTATGCATTGGATAACCGAAGTGTGGGTTTTCCAGAGAGTGCACCAGCCTAACGCACACAACTGTTTGTGTTGGGTTGCCCATTTTGCATGTCTCGGTAAAGCCACTGGTCCCTGCTAGGCCTAGCCCATCTGGAGTCTTAGTCCTGGGTGGCCGTTGTATATGTGTGCGCTGTTTATGTACACAGCTGAGCATTGCAACACGTCCAGTCTCTGAGGTGCACTCTGGCACTTGGTAAATCATACACATTATCTGATTTCTCAAAGCCTTAATGCATCTGCTGTAGAGCAGCCAAATGACGTCACTATCATGTATAAGTGCTGTTATTCACGAGTATTTTAATGTTATCTCTTTTTAATCAAAACCTTTGCTTTCTCCTTATGCTTCAGCTTAAATCTAATCATTTTTGCAACAGGCGAGCTAACTCTTTTATGGCGCTATTTAGCTTAAGCAAAATAATTCACTCAAGGTCTTGCTTAAGTGCCTGTGTGGCTTTATGATGCCCTTACACACTGAAGAGACTGAGTTTTATGTGTGCCTGTTTGCATTGTGTTATGTGGATGTCAGGCATGCGTCATGCGTGGGTGGGTGCACTTGTGTACATGCCCTGCGTGGGATTGTGCACAACCCCCCCCCCCATCCCGCGGCTTATTGTCCCCCCTCCATCAGCACATTAGGCATTATTTGCAAAACAACACAATCATGCGAGACAAAGCGAGGTTTTTGGACGCGCATTAAAAGAGAGAGTGAAAACAACAAAAATGGGCCTGTACCACTTGACCCTATTGAGAGGGAGGTGATGAGGTGGTGATGAGGTGGTGTTTAGAAGGAGGGGGATGTTAGCTGGGGGAGAGATAATCCCTCCAGTCATGGTGGGCCCCCCCTGTGCTCCAGCACTAACGTGGCGCGCTGGGCCGTCAATCACTCAACAAAGCTGTCTGTAAGGGGATTATGAGCCCATGGACCCTCCCTCCTCTCCCTCATCCATCTCTTTTTCTCTCCCCCTTTTGGCTTTTTCGCCTCTCTTCCTGCGTCCTGCCCCTGTTTTCTACCTTCAAACTTTCCTGACGGTCCCCTTGTCCACTGTCCTCCTACTGTACAACAAAGTGTCAGATTTTGCTTCGCTGTCTGAAGCTGGGTTTATCTTCAGCTTTCCATCCGTACCACCTCTGTCCTCCATAAGCCCCATTTCGCTCTTTCCAAAGCCCTTCACACTCTTTCTCTATCTCCTCCTTCCACCTGCAGATTATTCCTCACCTAGACAAGGGACAGGTGTTTGTGTATTTCTCTGTCTGTCTTGTAGAATGTGACAGGTGTCTCACGCTTAGATTGAGGAAGTTGCTTTGCAACAGCACGCAAGAAAAAATGACTCGTGTTTGTGCAGAAATAATCCAGTGTGTCGTACGTTTTCTAGAAATAATGTAGCAACAACTTGAAGAGCACAAGAGAAGTTGGACTTAGGTGAAATATAAACAGCTTGCACATTTAACATGAGTGCAGTCAGTTACTAAACTAGCCTTTAATTTGCATTTTATCACCTTTTTTGGCCTGTTTGCTCTCTGTACAGAAACACCATGCTGTCATCTGGCTAAGTGTCACCTTTTCTTTAAATGTGATGAGTAGCCTGCAGTCCTGTCTTATCACTGTGTTTTTAACTGCGCTGTCTAAAACCCAAGCACTGCCTCCTGCGGCTGCTGCAGGTGGTGACAGAAGCCTCTCCTCCTGTAGTCACCCTCCATTAATTCACTGTTTTTCTACACTATCTCTCCATCTATCTGTCTGTTAAATGTCTGTTAAGCTTAAGCGTTTATCGCTGCTCAGACGAGCCTTCACTCCTCACCCGCTTTAACCGGTTGGACCACCTTTTTAGTGCTGTTGTATCTCTCGTCGTCCGCTTTTGTTTTTGAATTGACTGTTTTGCATGTTCTGTCTCTGGTTCTCTGGTTCTCTGCCCCCTGATAGATAATCTGTGCAGTTTGGCTAGCAGGTCACTGTTTGTTGCAGGACTTTAGCTGGTTAATCTGCCTCAATCCCTTGAATAATCTCGCCGCTTTAATCCAACAATCGGCCGTTGGGCCAGGATGGGAGAAATGAAGATTTGTCTTTGTGCTAGCTGTGAAAAGGAGATTGAAGGGGTCAAGGCCTTTACAGTGGCACAGCAGTGTTTAATTAAAGCTCAGTTTCATTACAAGTTGTAATCAAGTTTCCCATCTTTTATTCATTTGGTATTTTCCTTAAGGGTTTGTTTGATTTAAGCCATTTTTTCCCCATTAATTTGCCATATTTTGAAGGTATTTCTGCGTGCAAAAACATCAAAAAGTAACCCCTCTCTGTTTGGCATTTCCTTGCAGGCTAAAGGCTGAAGCTTTTCAGTGAAGTTTTTTTGTACCATAATCTTACATCTCATTTCAATTTATCCAGTTGAAATGACTAGATTCAGACTTCTTGTTAACAATAATCACCCTGAAGGAGACTATGATTCAAAGTGACTTAATTTTTTTTTTTTAAAAAGGAAAAAGAAAATTGATGAAAAGATGGAGAGATTTAACAGCCATTTATTTTACCATTAACAGAGTAAGATTAGACAACGATGAAGAGTGGAAGTGACGGAGAAGAGAGAGAAGGCAGCAAGAGAGAGAGTAAATGTGGGTGACAGGGTTGTTATCTGGCAGGCAGCTGATGGTTTTAACAGCTGTGTTATCTTGTGTATCTTGTATTGGATTTAACTTCATTCTCTTACATGTGTTGTTCTCTGATTGACGCTCTGATTAAAGACATCCACCACTGGCAGAGATGCAGAAACAAAGCAAAGGGAGGCAAAGGAAAATAGAGAGGTGAGGATGAGTGGAGAGGAACCTGAGGAGCAGTGTTTTACTGGGCCAGCATCCAATCTCACAGAGTACAGGGCAGTATTACTCATTTCTAGAGGATATGTTATTTTTTTCACTTCTCATCATCACAAATGTTGATGGAAGTGTGCTGGTCTGCTTTCGTCTCCCCTGGATTCACTCCTTTTTTATTAAAAACTGATCTGCTGATTTAAATAACATGGAATACATGTATATTATGTGTAGTCTTGTTTTATTTGGCTCAATTGCTGCTCTTTTCTGCTAATTGTCTTCTACGTGAGACAACTTCTCAGCCCCTAATGAAATGCAGGTATCATGACAAAAAAAAAAACAAGGCTAAAAGTTTAACCTGGTTCAGCTGAACCACAAGGCATGAAAAAGATCCTGCACCCTTAGTAACCAAGCTGGAATCACATATTGATTGCTCATCAGTGAGCTATTTCTCTTCAGATTACCCAGACATAGATAAAATGATGTCTTTGTTAGAGCTCATTAACCACGTGGTCAAAATTATTCATACCATCCAATTAAATAAGGAAAAAAATATCAGCTGTCAGTGAAATAAGTTGAAATTGACAAAAATAATTATAAATAAGAATGCTATGAAAATCATCGCATTCATTTTGAACTGTGGTTCAACAAAAATATTTAAAACAAACACACAAAAAATAAAACTAGTATGATGGGGTTCCGAAGCTAAAATTTGGTTGAGCAACACTTTGAGACAATCACTGCCATCGGGTGTTTTCTGTAATGTTCAAAAAGACTTCTACACCTGTTGACGGGTATTTTGGTCGACTGTTCTTGGGAAAGTTACTCTAATTTGTCTGAGAGAGTTTTTTTTTTTTTTTTTTTATTATTATTATTTTCAACAACAATTCAAAACAGTTATTTAATTCACTAAATTATAATTTTGTAAATTTTAATTTATTATTAGTTTCTTGTTATTTGAATTACTGTTGTGAATTTAGCCTTTTCTTTAATTGGAGGGTATGAATAATTTTGAGGACAATTGTATATGATAAACCTTAATAATTCACAGATCTATCCCTTAAAATTTGACTTTCTGGACTGAATTTCACAAATTAATGTACTTGCACCTTGTTGGACTGATTTTTAGTCTGAGCATTTACTAACTTACCTTGTACAAATACAAATAATGCCACAGCTTTACTGCTACTTAACAATAAAATCCTCTCTCTGGTTCAGTGAATGGACACTTTAAATGGAAAGCAGCAGTAGGTCTGTTTGCATCCGCAGCAACAAAAAGCAGCGCTGGAATCCCTGAAAGCAATCAGGAAGTGCATAACTCATGGCTGATATATATTAAAGCAGTTGAAATGGAGACTGATGCAAAATTATAGAAGTGCAGACAACTTAACCTAAAAGCTGGATGCAGCTCATGTATGTGGGAGTCGCTACTTGTTTAAAACAACTGTAGGGGGCTTATAACTTAAATTTACACTATATTATTTGTAATGCTTTGTGCTACTAAATTAAAATCATGTTTAAACATAACAGGAGTTGTGGCTAAGCTTTGCAAAAAAGCTAACATTTCCACAAGTGACTCCAAAATCCATGAATGGTCTGCACAGAAACCAGGGGGTAATCTGCGTGCACGAGGCTGCTCTGATTCTTTGTATTCCTGATCATTTGATCATAAATTAAATTAATAATTCAGTGCATGATTTGTTCCCATTAAATGATGTGAAGGAGGCTGCTGGTTTTTTGGAGTTGTTCAAAACAGAATAGAGAGGAGGAAAAACAGGGTGGATTGGTGGAAGATGAAAATGTGTCATACCTCTTATTAGAAACTGTGATTCTGATCTGTTTGGTCTCATCTCGCACCTCCTCGCTTTCGTCACTTTCTCTTCCCCATTCTCACCTTGCTTTCTCCTTTGCTCTTGAGTTGTTTCTAACTCCATCTCTTTTTTATACCCTGCAGTCTATCACCACCAAGAAAAGAGGAAAAAAAAACTTCTCATGCTCCGTTTGGTGCAGCTTGCTTTGAACGCACGCTCGCACGCACACACCAGCATCTACTCCTGTAACTCAAACATACAGCCAAGGGAATAATAGAATCAAGGAATACTCTGGAATAAAGAGGAGATGGGGGGCAAACACAGGGATAAAGCAGGCTGAGAGGGATCGAGAGCTTCATATTATTAATTTACTCGGAGAAAAAGAGGGAATTTCTTTTGCTGCTCATTCCATAGAGCTCTACACCAGCACACAATGGAGAGATTGGAGCAGGACGGTGGGGTGGAGACACAGAGGTAGAGATAATCCATCCTGCTGTATGAACCGTGGAGTTAACTCTTTCATTGCACCAGCTTGGCCTGCTTTTATTCCTCCGTCTCCATCCTTCTGCATCTAATTTTCTCATTTTACTTAAACTCCACTTTTTTCTCCTCTTTTCCGTCTTCATCTGCCCATCCCTACTCCATCTACCTCTCTGCGGGCTCTCTCCCTAATCCTCCCCAACATTTCTTCCAGACCTATAGACAAGAATAAACCTTTGCACATCCAGCCAAGAGAGCGTGTTTGTGTTTCTGCGCGCACACAGGCGCGCGCGCACACACAGAAGCTCTTTGTGTCCTATATGCATGTGTGACATGCCAATGTATGATTTTGGTGTGTGGCTGAGAGTGTATGCTGGCAGTTGGCTGCTCACTTGCCCATCGAATTTGGCAGAATCTCTCCTCAACTGGCACAGGAATAAGGGAGTGCGTCCCATTGCGAAGGATTACATTGACTTACACACACACACACATTGACTGGCACATTTGCGCTTTAAGAAATGGGGAAGCTTCTTCATACAGACAGAACATAAGTTTCTGTACACAAGCAGAATGAATTGAAGAGGAAGTTTCAAAGACCACTGAAAGATTTGGTTTAATCTTTTATAGCAAGAGAGAGCCAATATTTTTGTTTACATGTTGAGAAAACTTGTTGCTTCTTGGTAACTATAAAGCAACTCTGTAGGATGTGTGTGGGGTTGTGAGGCAGCTTTCAAGCCTTTCTGCTCAACAAGAAGTGAAATGCCAGTGGAATGCATTTCTGTAATGGGCCTGCTGACAGCGCAGCAGCTCCAAGCACTCGGAGGAAATATTCTCCAGAAGCCTGTTACTGTAAAGTGTTGCTTTTTTCTCCGCGGAGAGACGGAAGGAGAGGGAAAGAGGTGTCTTGGGGGGTCAGGGCTGTGTCTTTGTATGAACCTGATTGATAGGTGTGTCTGACCTTAAGCACCTCTTGAGAAATCCAACAAGTCATTTTCTCACCTTATATTTAGTCCCCTCTGTCTCTTCCCACACATGCTCCCAGACAGGGCCTGGATGGAAACCTAATTCTGTCCTTTCTTTTTCTCCTTTTCAAAAACCTCCCAATTACAGCCACTCCATTTTCCACCTCTCCCCCCTTCTCCCCCCCCCCCCCCCCTCCTCCCTCCTTTCTTAACGAGCAATCTCGTTAATGTCAGAGCGCCTCTTTCTCTTCCTCCTTCTTTCTCTCATTCAGGCTCCTGGCCCATGGAGAGAGAGAAAGAGAAGGAGACAGAGATATGAAGAAGAGGGGATAGAGAAATCAGAGCTCGGCTGAAAGGGCAGGTTGTGCAGGAGAGAGGTGGAGGGGGAGGCGGGGGTGGGCAGAAAAGAAGCCAGAGCCCGACGGAATAATGACCCAGACAAGTGTGTGAGATAACCGTCCTGGTTTCAGAGGGGACATAATTACATGCTGCACAGCCTGTCAGAAAGAATGAGATGAGGGGACTGTATTTAGTGATGCACCAGTGAGAGATTGGTGAGGCGAGGGGGACAACTAAATCTGCGCCACAGCTTGGGCAGCTGCAGACCTGTGTGTGTGTGTGGGATGAGTAATGTTAAGCCATTCAATGTTGTAAATTATTCAGAGGCTTCATGCATGGAAACATTATAATTCCATGTCTCAGTGTGAATTACCCTCTATTTTACCCTGAGGCACATATCCCACTCTAGCTCAAGGCCTCATGGGAGATTAAAGGGAGTAAATACTGTGGAGGCTGGACCAGCATATAAACCACACGGAGTGGCCAGATATCCCAGCAGGATGCGGCACTTCTTCTGTACTCCAAACAGGATGAGTCTGAATCAACAGTATTGCTTTTTACCTATTTCTGCTCTCATTTGTTCATAATTATTAAAGTAAAAAGTCCCCAAAATACAAATCAGCTAATTAAAATTTGGTCCTTGTTGTGATCAGTGTGAGGTGCTTGAGGCCTCAACTTCCTGCAGAGCAAAGATTGCAAAAGTTCTCATTTAGATTAAGCGCTGATTGTTCTCAGGATCCAGAAGCAAGGTGTTATTAGGAAGTAAATAGGCACAAATTCATCTGCAGCGGCATTTCATCAACATTTTCATGTTACAAGGAGTAAACTTCACAACATAGTTGAAATAGTCCTTTTGTTCTCTGAGTAATTTTCCTTGAATGATGGCAGCCACAATCAGAGCTGATCAAGTTCTGTAAATGCAAAGGAAAGCGCCTTCAGTCCTTCCTGTATTATCTCCTTTAACATAGGAAACACTGGACCAGGGGTCTCCAGTTCTGGTCCTTCAAGAACCACTGTCCTGCAGGTTTAGATCAGAGGTGTCCGAAGTCGGTTCTCAAGGGCCACTACAAGTTTTGTGCGTCTCTCTGCTGCAATACACCTGATTTAAATGAAATGGGTTTCCAATAGCTCACTGTTACGAGCTGCACGAGCCTGTTAGTGACCCGTTGATCTGAGTCAGGTGTGTTGCTGCAGGGAAACGTCCAAAACGCTGCAGTATGGCAGCCCTCGAGGACCGGAGTTGGTCATCCCTATGATGGACCATCACTTGTGATAGAAAAAGTAGATAATTCAGTCTCATGGTTTCTTGTGGCTGAAGGATTCGTGTCACGAGATGTTGGGTTTAGTTCTATTTTTGGTCTAGTTCTTGTCAGATTTCTGTTTCTAGTTTAGTTCCTCATGTTGGTGTAATTTTTTTGTGTATAGATTCCTTGTTCTAGTTTAATTTCTAGCTGGTCATGCTTCCTGTATTTTTTTTAGTCCGTCCCCTTGTGTGTTTGGTTCAGTTTACTTTTAGCTCCTCTGTTGCACCTGGTCTCTGTTTCCTGATTACCACACTTTCTCCTCATTCGTAATTAACTCCCTCTGTATAAATCATCCCTGGCTTCTTTTCCTTCTTGTTAGGTCCTCATCAGTCATGTTCTGGTTTGTCTCTCCAGCTTTGCTTAGTCACATAGTCAGACTTGTGTTCATTTCTGACTGATAAAAATTGTAATTAGTTTCGAATTGCATAACTTTTCCATATTATCATAATAACTGTGATGTAAGTCATGTCAATAAACACAAAGAGAAGATGAGTATGAGCAGCTTCATCATTAATGAGAGATCTTTTGCAAAAACAAAGTTTGCCTTTTCTATTTCCTTTTAAGGAATCTCAACTAAAATTCTTTATGTTACCAAGGTGACTTTCTCTGTTTGTGTCAGTCACATCTTTTATTGTTTATTACAACTGTTATAACCAGAGTAAGCACGTATTGCCACTTTCTGACATCACAGTGCAGCCTTGTTTCTTCTTCTCCATTTTTTTTTTTGCTCCTAACCAGTTAAAGGGAAACATGTCTCATTTGCATTTTCTTTTCTGCCACATTTGAGAAGTGGAAAAGCAGCTATTGGAGGCATGTAAATTAGTGCTGTAATGCTAAATAGCTGCACAACAGAGCATTGCTCACTAACACAGTCATTTATAAAGCAAAATACCAATCATGCTAAATAAGTTGCGCCTGTTTGAAGACACTGTGGGCTTTTCATTAAGCATGCACATGCGCTTGCAAGCTAGCGCTACTGCTATCCCTTCCTGTGTGTGGTGACAAATACAGTTTGTGTCCATTCATTAAGGGCTTGTCGAAATCAACCCTGGGAAACGGACTGGAGCAAACCACTGAAACGACATGACAACAGGAGCAAATGTGGCTTCAGCAAAGATGTAAATTACAACAGAGAACATTAAACATGCGCAGAGACGAGGGAGCAGAATTCTCCTTTAAGTCTGCAGCTTGTGGTCTGTCTCGATGCCCCTCGCCTTTCCCTGAACCGTGCTGTCAGATTAAATGTTTTTCTCACAAGTCGGATTCCTCCTTGCAGCTGACGGAAACTAAAGTTTGATAAAGGCAGGGGTTGGAGTTGGTTTGTAGGGTGTGTGTGTGTGGGTAGGGGAGTGTTGGGTGTGAGTGGGAGGTGAACTAGCATGCAGCATTAGTTCTGCTTGAGCTGATGTGTTAATTAGCCAGCCGGGTGCATAGATAATTAATGAGAATCATGATTAATGACTGTACAGTATGCATGGCTAAGGCGGAACGCGACTCACTGATAAGGCGGAAAGCAGAAGAAGATCACTGGCTATTCACTCTCTGCTGAGTGCCCGGCGGGTGTGTGTGTGTGTGTGTGTGTGTGTCTGAAACATGTTTATCTGTAAGTGTTTGCACGTGTGTGTTTGTAGACCGATTTGTGACTGTTGCCAGGCGTGGGCATTGATGCCAGTATGAGTTAGCAGGCCTGGCAGTCGGAGGGTCTAATAACAGACTGCAGCAGGTCAGGGGGCATTTAACACTTCTAAACACACTAGCAGAGCTGCCCACTGATGCCAGATCAGAAGGAGGACCTCACACACTGATCAACCGAGGGATGAAGGAAATTAAAACCGATCCACTCTTGTTTTACATTCTTTTCGTTGGGTCTTTTCTTTTTATTTATTTATTTTTTACTGCTCTCCCAAATCTTTTTCTGTCTGCAGTCAGTTTATTTGTGGAAAATCGAATTTCAACATGTTGCCAATTTTAATAAACTTTTTAAAGTTGTTTTTTTCTTTCCCTAAAATCAAGACAATTTTCTTGTTTCTGCTGGCTTAGAAAATCCATGACCTCATGGAAAGTTCTTCATAATGATTTTTTTTCTCATTAAAACGGGTTGACTTTGATCAGTGCTTCAACGTAAGGGCAGATCTCTGCAGCTCGGGCCCTCGAGGGCCACTGTTCTGCAGGTTTTAGATGCTTCTTTGTTCCAACAAACCTGATTTAAATTAAATAGATCCAACAGCCTGATTTTAGCTCTGCACAATGACCTGTTAAACTGAGTTATATGTGTTGAAACAGGGAAACATCTAAGACTATATGCAGTGGTGGACGAAGTACTCAACACCAGAACTTGAGTCAAAGTATTGCTACTCATGGTCAAATCTTACTCGACTACAAGTAAAAGTTACTCAGAATTTTACTTAAGTTGAGGTACTGAAGTACTTACTTTTTAAAATTCTCAAGTATTCAAAAATAAAAAGCACATTGTCTAATATTCAGTACTTTGGTTTATCATTTTCTGAGTGCTTTAGCAGAACCTTGTAACTCCTGAAAGCATCCACTGATGAAGTACACGCAGAACCTCTACAAAAAGGTCAAGACCCCTGTAAAAACTTTAGCATAAAAATGCAATAAAAACATTTAAGGACAACTTTTGTCCTTTTTTATTATTTAATCATCCCCACACAATGTCTGTAAAAGTGCATGTGTCAACAGTAACAGAAAAGACTTTCCTTACATACTTTGATGTGTTTTCTCAGGTTGGACAGCAAGTTTTTACACGCAGCGAAGTAGACATTTGGTCTGATATGAACTGTTTTTAATACCAAAATCTCAAACATCAAAATATAGATAAGCCACGGGTGGACGGATTTCTCCCGCAGGAATTTCTTCAACTTCCAGTTGTTTCAATGAAGGTGGGAGAGTTTGCCACACAGGATAATACATTCCCTGATCCAGCCCAGGTGTGAACAGTGACTGTAATTGGTTACCTTCTGTGATGGGCTAAGTGTATGGCCAATTACATTTAAGAAAAGAAAACGTCAACAGCTGACTACAAAGCTACGCTGAGCCTAAAAGGAACGAGTAACGACAAGACTTCTAGAAATGTAGTGGAGTCAGAAGTATAATATTTGACTGTGAAATGTAGTGAAGTGAAAGTCATAAGTTTTCAATGACATAGATACTCAAGTAAAGTACAGATGCAAAAAAAAAAAAAGTACGAAAGTACAGTACTTGGATAAATGTAGTGTTACTGTCCACCACTGACTATATGTTCACACTGCAGATCTTGATGCTCCAATCAGATTTTTGCGGAGATCGTTTGTGTGTGTGGGCACATTTGTTGCAACATTGTGGGGACCGTGTTCCGGATTTTTACCATCACTGTGGGGACATCTTGCCCTCGTGGGGACATTTTCCCGGTCCCCATGGGTCCAAACCCTGTTTTGAGGGTCAAGATTAGGTTTTAGAGATTAAGTTACAATTAGGTTTTGGTTAGGGTTCGGAAAAGGGTTAGGTTTAGGCAATCAGTTATGGGCGTTAGGTTTAGGGAAAGGGGCTAGGGAATGCATTATGTCAATGGATGTACCCCACGGGGATAGAAAAACAAACGTGTGTGTGTGTGTGCTTGTTTGTTCACATTATTATTTAAATGCAACTTCTGAACCACGTGCAGAGGAAGACGTGACATGATGTTATACGTCACACACCGTGTTTACGGAAATAAATATGGATTCAACACTTTTTAATGCGTGTGTATCAGTTTAGAAGTTGTTGTGCAGTCGGAGCTGGAAAAAGTGTGATATTACATTGTTTCATCTGTTGTTGTTATCGCATCCCACCTCCTTAGGCACTGAGTTATGATGTCTGGCTCACTTCAATGTCGTGGAATTGAGATGAAATGCAACATGACTGTTCAGACTGAGGTCACTTTGGATGTGTGTCTGATCTAGTACCACATGTAAAAGTGACCTGGGTCAGATTTGGAGAACAACAAAAAAACAAAACATAAAATAGATTTGTACTCTTCAGACCTGTAATACAGTAAAAAGATCAGATCGGGGTCACATATGGGGGAAAAGAGTCAGATTTCAGTCACTTTTGCCTACAATGTGAACAGAGCTTAAAACTTGCAAGATGGTGGTTCTTGTAGACTGGAGATGAATAGCTCTGCATTAGGATTTTTTTTTTTTTTTCAAAATTAAGAGCATATAGGGAATTTGTCATCATCATGCTTGAACAATAAAGAAAACACAGCAAACAAACACATTTTAAACCCTCAGGGATTAGAAATCCCTTTAAAGCTCAGAAATGGGTGTAGAATGTGATCAAAAGCTTCACAAAAAGCAACAAAATTCCCTCTGAGGTCAAAGAGATAGGGGAAAATAATCAACAGCTTATCAGGAACGTAAGATACTTGTTATTTTTAACAAACTTACACAGTTTTTGCAGAACTTTTCATTCCTCGCGGCTAGAGAAACCATCTCGGTGTTGAAGAGCTCTCAGGTTGGCGAGGCTATAATCACAGTTTCTCACTAAATTACCAAGCAATCTTAATCTTTCATTTAAATTTGACACCTCAGAGTAATCAGTCTTGATGGCGTGATTAAATTAATTTAAACCCTGCTCAGATAACTTGCCGTGAACAGAAACAGGTAATCAGAGAAACATCCAGAATTAAGTGCCTGCTGTTGAAGTGATGTGCTTTGGATCCCAGCAACCCAGCAGCTAAACCTGTGGATAGACTTGAGATTCAGATTGCGGATTGTAATTTTATAACAGAAGATGGTCATGTGATCTTTTGGCCAGGTCTCCCACCCTTACCGATAACATTCTTTAAATTCTTACTGAGTTTAGAAGTTAAACTTTTTGCTCTAATGGAGCAGTTCAGTAAGAAAGGCACCAGCAAAGGTTCAGTGCTATGTTAAATAAGAATGATGAGATAAATGTGTGTTTAGCACACAGAAATATCCGCTAAGTGGCAAACGCTCTGATCTGTGATAGCGGCAGAATGCAGCGAACGAACCAAACGATGCTCTTTGTTAATCTGCAATTTGTTTGCTTTGAAAACTAACTTGGAGCTGACATCACTGCCCGTTGCAACATGGGGTTTGACCGCTGACACAATTGGGGCATTGACCTCCCATTGGTGCAAACTGCAACATATGATACTATCTCACCCAATGAGATAGGGGGACCCGGGGACAAACTGGGAGGGGCGGGTTCAAAGGGCTGACATACCACTGCCCGCTCTGTATGTGTGTGTGTTAATCTGCTTTGTCTGGCTGGATGCACCATCAGCACTCAAGCATGACCCTTAACCTCCAACCTCAAATAAGGGAGGCGGGAGGGGAAGGGGGGGGGGGGTGTTCCCAGCACCCACTCGCACTCGGCTACGCCGTCTTTAACAGAGAGTTAGAGCGGTTCATGTCAAGCTGCGGGAGAGAAACGGAGTTAAAAGGTGTTTTTAGATTTGTTAGATGGATGAGGAGGAGGGTGGAAAAAGAAGCAAGACGAAGGGGGACGGAGATAAGAAGTGAGTGAGGAGGAGCAGACATGAAGAACAGTGTGTTCTGTACTTTCTTCTCTCCCTCCTTTCTCTGATGAGGAGACAAATAGCTATTGTCATCTAAGAGATGCTGGAAAAAGCAGATCGCGCTGACGCTCCCTTTGTCTTCCGGCGCTGTGCTTGAGAAGGGATGACAAAGGCCATTTTCATGCTCAGCGTCTATCTCTGTCACCTCCTCCTTCTCTCCTTCTCCTCTTTCTCTCCTCACTTTTAAACCCCTGTGCTCCTGGCTGCCCTCCTCTCCTTTCTTCTGTCTTTCTCTCACACTGAGCCTGCCATCACTTTAGTCATGCCTTCGCTCGCTCTGTCTTTCCCCCCCTCTCCTCCGCTGTGTCACCGCGTCCTTGCCTTCGACCCGTCCCTCCTTCATCTCCCCACCAGCCATCCATCTTTCCCTTTCATTTTCCCTCCAATCGTCCTTTCACCTGCCACCCTCCTCAACGGGGGTGGGACTAATTATTCCTTACTCATGCTTTTTCTTCTCGTTCTCCCTTTTTCTCTCCTGTCATTCACACCTGTGGCTCAGCGTGCCCCCCCCTTCTCCTCCATCCCTCCTTCCTGTCGTGCTTCATCTTAGTTTCTTCCACACTGAAATTCTATTTCTCACTTCAACACAAACTTACTTAAATGAACTCTCCGTGTTTTTCTCTAATTTCCCCACTCTTCCTCCACTTTTCCGCTCTGTATCTGATGTTGCACCTGTTTATGCGCCGGCTGCCTCTCCTTCTCCTCATCTTCGTCTGACTTTAAACTGTCAATCAACAAGTCACCAAGGTGTCGTCTTCTTATTTTTTTCTTATTTGTGCCAAGAACATAAACATGTCGACTACCCAAATTGAACCAGTTGCACTCAATCCAGTTTTTTTTTTCCTCTTTGAAGCAAGCTGAGTGTTGCAAACCAGAGATTTGGGCGTCTGCAGAGGGACATGCTGACGGAAAAGCAGTTAGGAATGGAAAAAACTGCCTCGGTCTCCTTCTTTATCTCATGATTTTCTTGCTCATCGCCAGCCAGTCTCTCTGGAGTTTCCTGAAACAAAGGGTGGAATATCAAAAGTATTTTTAGACCCTTTCATTTTTCATTACCATAATGACTTGTGCTTTGTTGAATCCTTTCATTTATATTTGACTCTGTGTGTGTTTGTGTGTGTTCAACAGGGTGTGCAGGGTGTTTCTCTTGCTGCTCTGCTGCTCTCCTCACTCGGGAGCCCAGAGGTTGAAAAAGAGAGCACTCACACACACATGCACATTCTGAAAATCAGTCACACTCATCCCCAGCCGTGCCTCCTGTCTATTTATTCCTCGATTCATCCGATTCTTTATTTATTTTACACACCGCTTCCTAATGCAAATAGGTTTGCCTGCTCCCTGCCGAACTGCACGAGCAGCATGGGACCCACAGTGTGTGTTTCTGCCAGTGTGCATGCTAGTAAGTGAATCCATGTGCACGTGGGAGGATGGGTGAGAGTTTATATATGTGCGTGAATGTTTGTGTGTGTGTGTCTATGGGACCCAGTGAGTAATAGAGCCAAAGTCCTTATCTGTCACCAGAGAGCTGCCTGGCTCTCTCTCTCAGCTGTCAATCATCCAGCCCTAGAGACAAACACTCTGCTTCAAACACTATGAGAGGCAGAGAGATAGGGGGGGGTGAGGATGAGGGGTGGATGAGGTAAAAAGAGAGCAAGAGGAGAGGTGGGGAGTGAAGGAGGGATGGGGGAAAAGATGGGAAGAAAGGGAAGAGGTGCAGGAGGCAGGTGTGGAGCGACGGGAGAGAAGTGAAGGACAAATGGGATAGAAGTTGGAATAAAAGTAAAAGGATAGGAGGAGGAGGGGAGTGGGGGTTTTTTTAGGCCCTGCAGGTAAACGTGGAATAGAACTTTAAAACTCTTCACCTGCATGAATTAGACAGGCCCCTTGAAAATACCTGGGCGACTTTTGAAAAAGGCTCTCTTTAGACAATAAAGAGGAATAGAAGTGGTGTGGTGCACACACGGACGTGCTCAAGCACACACCCACGCACGGCAACGCACATCCAAACTGACACACACACGCATTCTGGCAAAGCTATCAGCAATGAAATATTGGCATGACACTCTTCAATATCCTGACGGGAATGAATAGGATTTTTCGATGACCCTGAAGGTCTCTCTTTCAGGTATGTGTGTGCATGTTATTGCACTTCGGTGTGTGAGTTTGGTAGCCTTCGACCCAGTGCGCCACTCTCTTGTGGACGCATCTTCCCTGACTGACTGCTTTTGCAACAGGCTAACTGTTGATTTTACCACACGGCTCCGCAAGCCCCCGGTCGAGCTAGGACTGCCGCTCCAGCGCTTTCCCTTAAGCCCTTAAATCTATCTTCAGACGAGAGCGAGAGGAGACGTTTGGGGGGTAATGAGTGGAGAGTAAGATGACAAAAAAAAGAGAGAGCACAAGAGGGTTTCAGCCTCAAATCGCTTCAAGATGCGTTCCACTAGTCAGAGGAGGATTCTGCAAGTGTGGTGGTGCTTTTGGGGAAACTGGATGGAGGCTAGACTCCTATTTCCAGCGGTGGATTAAGTGTTGCTTCAGATTGCTTTGCAAAGCGGCAGACTCTCGCGTCATTGGTCCGTTCCTTGATAACGTTTCATACCCAGATGTTTTTAAGAGTGTCTGTTGAGGAGAATCTACACATGTGACAAATCCTGAAAGAGTTAAAAAGCTAAATGGTTAGAAATGCGTCATTTGTTTTTTTAATTAGAGGTTTTCTGACAATAGCAGAAGTTATTGAAAAACCGCAGCCTGATTCTTTAAAGTATAAACAAACCCAGAATGTGTCCCCACACAGATAAACATTTCAAATTGCTTCCATTCCCTTTTAAAAGAAAAAAAAAAGTCCCAGGAGTCCTGCATACTTGGTGGCCCCCAGGGGCCCCCTATGGATTACACTGCACTCCTGACACCGTGGCCTGACTGAGCTTAAACTGAGTCGCCTTTAGCTAAAGTTTCAGACTCCCTGCACCCTGTGGCCTCTGTGGAGCAAAGTTGAAACTCCACACACACATTCACACACACTCACTCACACACAACTGGTCTCCTCAGGTCACAGATGGGGAGTGTGGCCCCTCGGGAGAGTTGCCTACATGCATGAACGCATGTGGATGCCCTCAAACACGCAGGGAGCTCTGGAGATGTAGGTGACCCACACTGTGGCAGGTCAGCATCTCACCTCACTCCTTTACTCCCGGTGGGACGAATAGTAGATGTTTCTCTTTCTGTGTGTGAGTAAAGTGCCGGGAATGAGAATGAAAGGCGCTGCATGCATTAGGACCTTCATTCCTCCAGAGCCCGGGGTGACCTAATTAAATTAGTGAATTGGTTGGAGTGAATGAGTGGAAGACCTTTCTCACACCATGCGTAAACACCAGATGCCACTATCCATGTATAGGTGTGTGTGTATATATATGTCATCATAAGCTATATTCTTAAACACACTGAAGACCTCATTGGGAGTTGTAGAGGGTCTGCACTGTATCTCAAGAGTCTCCCTTAGCATCTGTTGAAGGGATACATATATGAAGGGGAACCTATTTGTGGACTGTGTGGGTCTTCAGTCTCTTTTTCCACTCTTACATGTGAACACACACAGAGCTGTCAGGGACTGCGGTGCTCCATCACCGCACACCTCTGCAAGACCACCTTAATGGGACCAATGCAGACCGCTGCAAATCATCCGGAGTACGTGCTAAAAAAAAATAGGTGGAAGGTGAGTGGCAAAGGGATGTAGGGGTAGGAGAGGAATGGTGGCTGGAGATGGTTTGGGAGTGAAGACAGTGAAAAAAGGAAAAAAAAGGATGTCAAAAGTCTGATTTAGGTTCAAGGTGATAACCCAGAGGGATGGTTAAATTTCCTTCTTAGGAACAATTAAAAGAAAAACAAGAGGGTTTCTGTGGCTTTACGGTTGCTGGTTAGTCATCAAGTTCATTTTCAGACATCTAGAATAAGGCTGGTATTAACTGATACTGTTGGAAAAAATATTCAGGGAGAAAATCTGTCTTTTTGTATGAGTTGAAGAAATCAGCTTCCTAGCCTGAAAAAAAAAAAGTCAAAACCTATTAAATGATCCTAAATTCATTGCTATGAGGCTGAGAAGTGGATGTTTATCTTGATATAAGGTTTTCACAGGTCAGTTACTGTCCTAATTTGATCTGGACCCATTGAGATTTTATCCAATTTAACAGTGAAGTGTGTGAAATTCCCCTTCAGCTTGTGAAGTCATATTTGCCCACACATTTTATGTGTTTTCTTGTTAAAAAACAAATGCTAGGGGGTCTGGCTAACCCTTTCCTCTGATTGGTCAGTTCTAGTGGCCTTATCGGCACTGCTTACCCCTGACAGAATAAAAAAAAGGGAGAATTTCATTGGATTCAAAGTTGATATACACCCCCGAGTGCAGGATGAGTCATGAACATTTTTTTCCCAAATGCCATTAGTGATAGGTTTAAAATGATTTCTTGCCATATGGGACCAGATAATGGTGTGCATGACACACACTACAGATGATATAGGGAAAAAAAATCAGATTTGACCTCACTGGCAATTTAAAGGAGAATAAAGGGAAAGATAATAATCAGAAATCCATTTTTCACATTTAACAAGTGCTCATAAGACAGAGAGATGTTCACTTATAAACTCAATGTGCAAGTAAGCCTTTAATCACATTGTATTGATTAGGAGATGTGTTTTTAATCGAGCTTTGGCATTGCTTTAGGACTTTTAAGGAAGATGATGCCTAAGAAAAGCTTTTAAAAGTGAGCTGGCTTATAGTTGTAGAGAAAGGAAAGATGCTATTGAAGAAAGGTATGGGGAGAAGCGGAGCAATAAGAAATAGAATAAAGAAGGGGCTTGCAGAGTGGTGAATATAGAGCACTTTCTAGAACTAACTTAGGAGTCAAAAGAAGCAGGGAACTAAAGTTCTGAGCTGCAGATGCAGGAGTAGAAACAAAAAAAAACAGGATGCAAATGAGAAAGAGATGAGGAAGAAAAGAGGGGAGGATGTTTGCTTGAGAAAAGTTTCTCTTGACCTGAATATGGCTGCGTTGTTCAGCTTTGTTCAAAGAGGAGTCTCTCTCTCTCCAGTCGGTTAGTTAGCTCTCGTTTCTCTTTATGATGCAGCTACAAGTTTCAGCTTAATGTGATACGCTCATCTGCTGCATTGTATTGAACAGAATGTATTGAACACAGCAGGAGCAGAGAGATGAAGGGTGTGTGTGCGTTTATGAGAGACAAACACAATGTGTGCTGCGCTTGTGTGTGTGTACGTGCTCTTTTCAAATGCCAAGGCATCCAGCGTGCCTCCATCCCGTGTCTCTGTGGTTATCCGGAGTGTGATATGTACTGGATGTGACATCGACGCTGCAGCATGCTGGACCGCCTCCGGACAGCAGGATGAGTGCGTGTGTGTGTGTGTGTGTGAGTGAACCATGACAAGGGCACAGTTACCTTCAAAGTCCCATGATGCCAACTATTCAAACAAGGCTTTGCATCCCTTCCCGCTGACTGCCACCTCCCGTCTCCTGCTGGAAACCTCATCAGCAAGGCTTTACCTTTCTCTTTGCCCCTTCTTTTTCTATCAGCCCTCTCTTCTCCCCTCTCTCGCCATATGGAAACCATTACGACCGTTGTTGTTTCTCACTAGCAACATTCCTGAGGGCTTTTCAACGCTCACTGACTTTACATCAACCTTGCGCTCCTGTCTACTTGTTCACACTGCTTCTTATATCTTATCTATCACCTTGCATTTTCTGTTTCTCCCTTTAACGTCCATTTCACCTCCTTGTATTTCCTTACATGTAGCTGCAAATCTTGCCAGTAAATCACTTCGGAGACTGGCTCATATTCCTTATGAGGCCTGTGTGATGCCATTTTTTCTCACGTTTCGCTCCCATTGGGCACATTCAGGCAACACAACTGGCTTGGTAAGGGTTAGGAAAAGATCACGGGGCTTAAAATTCACTTTGAAAACAGAAGCTTAAGGGTTATGTGACACGAGGTGTAAATTTAGGGGTGTCCACCTGCTCATTATAAGTCCAGTATTGACTCTCCTCAACTTAGTTTTGGACTCCACCAGCTCCTTTTTTATTGTCTAGAAGTAGTAATACTCTTTTTGAGTGTTACATTAGAAAAATGAAGCGCTTCTTCCCTAAAAGATGTGATTAAGACAAAAGTTCCTCGATGGAAAGTCAACGAATAACTTTCATTCTTTCTCTTCCACTCCTCGTGGAACTCACATCCGTTCCAGTGTTTCATCCATAATAGAAATGCTCAGAGGTATCTGGGCCATGGCTTCTAGAGAGACTCAAACTCTCATCAATTTACATTATAGCTCTCTCTTCCCCCTCTCTGTCTCTTCCTAACCCTTCTCTGTCTCCCTCTATCTCATACAAATGTGTCTCCATCCCTCTGCAGCTCTATACACACAGTCAAAGACCACTTTCTGCAGCTCTTCTCCAGGGTATATGGTTCTTTAATGAAGACAGTAATAATGATTATGGATATTTTAAAACCATCTGACGGGCTTGTGCACTTATGGAAGCAGAAGCCATCGACTCTTCAGCTAGAAGACGCCGCCGTGATGCAGAATTAAAGAAGTGATCTTTACCAGCTGATTGTTGCATCCTGCAACTATTTAAGATAAATGACGTGTCAAAGAGGAGGAATCTCCCTGCAGCTTCTTTTTTGTTTAAGAAGCTGCTGTGCTTTTCTCCTTTTATTTGAAACATGACTAGTATTAATTCGGTAATATTTTACAGGATGACCCGGCACACTCGTGCACCTGCAGATGATGATAGTATTTTTCTTTATGCAAGGCCTCAGGTTCAACTTGCAAAATGGGTTTCAGACAGCTTCCACAGTCACACAATGATCAAAGATAAGGTCAAGATGAAAGAGCACAACGTGAGTAAAACTGAAAAGCTCCTGAATCTTTTATTGTAAACCTATCAGATGAAGGGGCAGGGAAAAGATGTAGGTGAGATGAGCAGAGCATGACGGGTCAGCGCGATGGAAGTGCTGTTCCTACAAATCCTGTTTCAAAGACAGATTGAGCGTTTGGTGAATTCATGTTTTTTATACACTGGAGCATATGTTTTACATTATATATTGTTGGTGTTTCTGAGCTGGGGAGCATATAGAGCTACTGATTGCTCCAGCAGAAGAGTGGAAAATGATCGTCTCCTCTCCTTCGTGGTAAGTGATTTAATCCAGCACTGAGGCTTGAAATAATATTTTTCTTAAAGCAACTAAAGCCGTCTGTCAGTGGAGTGAGATAATTTTACTTTCCTAAATCTTTTCAATCATTGTATTCATACCTGAGGAGCCATTCGTCATCCTCTCTAGACTTGAGCGCGTGTCTGATTGGACGTTCATTAAAGCTCATTGCAAGAAAACAAATTGCAGTGGAGATTGGTGGAAAGTCTCATTTGTTTCATCAAATATTCCATGTGAGCTCAAATGACATGTTTGAAATGGACGTTTTCCGCTGTGTGTGTGTGTGTGTTTGTTCATTGTGGCATTCTTTGGAAAGCAGCACTCCAGCAAATGAGACCCAGCGGATTTGCTTTAGACAGCTACTAGATGGCCTGCAGGTGTTGCAGCTCAGCGGGTGTGTGTGCGTGCACGGCTGTCTTGCAGAGCGTGTATTCCTCCCGTGGCCGATCGGTTTGCTGCTCTTTAGAGCGCGTGCTCCCCTGCCGTGCGTTTGACAGCGTGTGTACATTAAAAAGGGGGGAGGGAAAGGTCACTCAGGGCCCTAGTGTGTGTGTGATTACGCTGTGTATACCATGAGATTTGTGCAGACAGCTTTATGCGCAGGGTCCGCCATAAATCTCCCCCCGCCACAGAACTGAATACTGCCGTCGTTTTTTATCCTCTAATAGATCGGTCATTTGGTGTCTCTGCTTGGCTTCCCGCTCACACCAGGTTGGGCTAGCTCAACATCAAACCCTCTTTACAGGATGTTTCCAGCAAAGTTGGCTCAGATTTTTTTTTCTGTACTTTTTGCATCACACATTCGTGCACTTGCAATCCACCCAATTCAATTCTCTTTGTGTGCATTAGCTTTGAAGCTTTTATCACTTCTATCTCTTTTTCCCCTTTGCCTCTTTTTCTCTTTGTACCCTCTCTCTCATGGACTCGGGGCCTTTCAAACACCCCTCCTTCCCATCAAATTCTCATGTTCGCACACCCCGTCCCTTGTCTCACCTCCGCCCGGCTGCACCTGCGTGCCCAGCTCTGCTCTGGACATGGCTCGGGTTGCCACTGTGGAATCTGGGAAATGCTCAAGCTGTCCGATATGCTGCCCGGAGCAGGTAGACAACATGCAGATGGACACGACTAGAAAGAAATGCACACACTTGGAAGCCAGACAAAACCAGATACTGTTGCACATTTAGTTGATTTTACTGGTACTGATAAGAAACAAACTCATGCAAAATTTTAGTTTCTGATTTGAAAGAGTGCGTTAGGAATGGAGGATGGTGATCAGGAGGTGTAAGAGGTCGGGGGTCAGGGGGACTGACACTTGAGTCTTCTCAGCTCAGCTCGGGGTCGTGGCAGGGCGACGCTCGGGTTGAGAAAATGATGTTTCTGCCCTCATAAAAGAGCTTAGAGAAGAAAAGGTTTGAAAGCTCACCCCCGCCATCTCCTCTTCCTCCGCCTCCCCTCTCTGCTCTCCCCCCTCAGTGTCACCTCTGGCCCCCTCCAACCTCCCACGCCATGTTTCAAAGTGTGGCCACATGAATGGCTGTATTGTTAACGGCTGAGAAAAAGGGAAGGGGAGACACGGAGCGAAGCAGAGTGGACAGCGAGAGAGATGAGAGGGAGCGAAAGGATTAAAAAAAGAATCTACAGACACTCAGAATGAAATGTGCCCAAAAAGAAAAGAGCAAAGAGAAAATGTAATGTTGCTCAGGGCTGTTTCTGAATGGGATGATTTATTTATATGTGGCCATAGTGGAACTCTATAAAGCTGTTTATAGGTTCACCTCATTTCACTTTTTCCTCTTCGACTCTTCCTCCTCCGGTCTGTGCTTCTTTACTGGAAGTGAGTTTTACAGCAGTGCTGCATCTCAGGTTCACGAGACTCACAAACTAACCTGCACTTTCCAACTGGAATTTAATGCTATTTTTTTTTTAGAAAAAGGGGGAAAAAATCTAAGCATAAATGGTATATTTCTCCACTTGATGCTTAAATGCAGTCAAGGTCTCAAGTTTCACACAGAGGAGAGGTAAAGTGTGAATTCAGAGGTAAATACGAGCTGTTTTTCTTCCTGTAACTCCTGATTAGTTTGGGGCAAGGTCTTAAAAGTATTCTGTGTACAGTGCACACAGACACTATCATTCAGTTTAACACTCTACAGGTAGGTTAAACTGGGTTAACTCAACAAACCTGACACTCTGAACACGGAGCCCATCAGAAAATCAAACTGTCTCAGGAATGTGCTGGAAGTTACCCTGACTTTAAATCTGTCTTTTATTCTTTCTCTATCTTCCTTATACGTCTTTGCTCCCTCCTGTGTGTTGTATTTCAAGATCTCTATCTGCATTTTTTCCTTTTTGTCCCTTTTTCTTTCTGCTTATGCACCACATTTCTTTTTTCGCTGCTACGTAACTCTGTTCGATATTTTTCCACACCCTCCCGCTCTCTCGTCTCACTGATTTCTCCCTCTTTCTTTCTGCCTTTCATTTACAAGCACTACCTGCCCAGTAGCATTTTACCTCTCAACACATCTCTGAGTGTGTGTGCTTGCGTGTGTGTTTGCTCTGCCATTCTGCAATGCAGCTCAGCTGTGACTCAGAGTACCATCAGATAAACCTCACACAATGCATCACGCAGGAAGCAAAAGGTGCTTGTTTTTTCTAAAAGTGTATGTGTCAGTTGATTTTGTTGTTCATGTTTGGGGAAAACTAAATCTGTGTTTTTGGATGTGGGTGGACGTGCTTGGGCAAACCTTTTGTGTTCAGAGCAGGGGGCATTTGTTTGGGCCTGTGCATGAAACAGATTTATCTGTGAAGGCTTTGCTGCCGAAGCCTCAGGAACTACCACCATGTTTACATTTAATACTCTATAAATGGTGTGAATACCAGTCTGAAGCCAACAGGAAGGGGAGATATGTGTGTGTTTATAAGTGTTGAGTGAGGCTGAGCGCCTGCCTTTCCAGTCTAAGTATGGCCTGATAACCCCAAGTGACCTGGGTAATGAGAAGTGGAACAGTGGCTTCCCAGCAGGCCTCTGAGCCTGTCTGAGCTCCTCCGCCATTCAGTCTGCATTCTCAAGTTTTCCTTCAGTGTAGGCCGCCAGCCAAACATGCCAACAGATAAAGCTCATATCTCATTTTAAAGCAAGAAGATGGATGTGAGCTTACATGGCTAAGAGGTACTGTAGATGTACAGTGGCTTGTAAAAATATTTCTTGTAAAAGTATGAACTGAAAAAGTATACTTTGCGCCACTATTTTTTTTTTCATTACAACCTGTAATTTAAATTGATTTTAAGGGCATTCATCCCCTTGATGTAAAGCCCCTAAATAAGCTCAGGTGCTACTAATTACCTCCAGAAATCCCATTATAAGTGAAATAAAGTCCACCTGTGTGCAATCTAAGTGCCATATGATCTGATTATATAAATACACACACCTGTTAAGGCTACAACACCACTAATTAAGAAGCACCACCAAAAAACCATGACAACCAAAGAGCTCTCCAAGGGACAAAGTTGTGGAAAAGTGAAAATCAGAATTTGTTTATTAAAAAAAAAAGTCAGATAGAGCTCCAATAAATCCATCATCAGATTTTAGAAGGCACTTTCCCTCCAAATGGTTATCTTGTTTGTTGCTTTATAGTGCTGTTATCAAGGACCATTAAAGTTGAGGCTAGCGGTCTGTTTTTTTATCATGAGTCACATCAGGCTCCTACTCCACCTACAGTACTGTACTTGTTCAAATATGTTCACTTTACTTTCAAAGAACAGTTAATTACTAAACACAATGTTGTCAAACTATCAGGCAACTTCTTAAAGGCCTATAGCTATGTTTGTCTCGCTTGCAGAGCCTGAAATCCGTTTGAAATACTTAAGAGAATTATTTTAAGGAGCTAAGTAAAGGATGAATATGGAACACGGACAGAACTTCAACATCACGTGTGTCTAGATTGGTTGCCAGGCTCTTTGCCGGTACATCAGTGTCCAGCAGCCTGCCCCATATCCAAGAAGTAATGCTGAGGAATTTTATTCTGACATCTAATGTTAGCCACGTTAGCAAGTGAGTTAGCTTACCAGTCTGGGAGAAAAATTGACATTTCTGTGTTTTGATGTCGTAGAAAATGTTTATGTGGGTTCATTTAGTGTAGGCTTCAATTAAATTTACTCCAGTTTTTGCTCTTCTCATGTCACTCCTCTTCAGAGATGGATAACAATATCTCCGGGGCTCTAAAGCAGAGCTGCTTGACTTGCTGACTCCACCATTTTCCCACTACCTGCCTAACTGTGTCGAACATACTGCCACACAGAGACCATATTTGGCAACCCGCAATGGTGTCCTGTATTGGCTTGTAGGTGTAAATATAACACTATTGTTGAACCTGTTAAAATTTATTTTATAATTATTTATAATTATTTTCAGACTATATATTATAACTTTTTAAGAAAATGCTGTACTTTCATTATGCACCTCTCCAAACAATTTGTGGAGGTATTCATTTAAAAAAAAAACAAATAGCTTTTATCAACCTTTATGTTAGCAGGGAAATTCTAAAGTTTGTGAGACTGGTAGCTGTGCCTGCTAAACTAGCGCAAAAGAGTGATGCTATAGCATTTAGCTCAATGCTGACTTTACAAAAGCCTCAAGACTTAGCCATGTTAAGTTTTATTGAGGCCAATAATCAAGTGTCTCTTCTGGAGGAGAGGCTGCTCTGACACGAATCAAGAGCAAAAAAATGTTGAGTCCTATATAATTTATGTGGTTTCAGGCAACTAAAATCTGCTCATTTGCTCCCAAGTTTCCTGATAATAGCAGGAAATATTTTTTTTATTGTGTTTGAGCATACAAACTATTCAGTTTAAATAGTTCATATGTTTTTAATACATATTTTACTTGTCAGATTCCGATGTAGTGAAACATGAGACAAGTCCCCTGTTTGATCTTTTGTATTTCTAGTGGAGGCGCCATCAAGTTTCTGTAGAAAAAATGTAGAATTTCCTTGAATCTTGACCTCAATATGTTAGAAAAAGGTCACTCTATCTGCTTCTGTTTTATTTTCAACCATTAAAGCAACTGAAAGAGCAGAATTAAATTATCGGTTTACTTCTCCCGTCTGTACTAATGAGAAACATACTGCATGTGAAAAAGTTCTTGCTTTTGTAGCTAATTCCATTACCAAAAATCAAATTGTCTTATTTTCGGTGCTTCCTAATATTGTTTATCATTTTAGAAGGAGGGTTATGAAAGAATCTTAAGTAATCTCTGATTCAGACACAAGATGTGGTTGTGAAACTTCGGCTGTCATAATTATTTAGTTGACAGCTGTTATACAAATGATCGTAACTGGTGATGTAATCGTCCTTTTTTCGTTGTATGTAAAAGATTATTTCTTTCTTTAATTTAGTGGCATTTACACTTCAGATTTTTGTATAAAATCTGACAAATCTGTTGCTCCAAGTTACTGGATTATCCTTTTTATTTTGGCTGCAGACCAAAACCGCCCACTTGTTTGGTTTTGCAACTAAATCCTTGATAATTGCCAACAGATGCTGGGCTAAATACAGTCGGTCAAATATATAAGATGAGTAGAAGAAGGTGTGAAAATGGAGTAAAACAAATTATTTTTATATGGGTAAATGGAAACAGTTCCAGAAATTATGGAAATTAATTGTTGTGAGCTTAAATTATTGTGATCAGGAAATCATGTAGTGTGACAGGCCTTACTGAAAAGTGACTTTATATTATTTTATATTATTTTTTTTAGTTCAACAAATAAAACTGTCAATTGCTGCTTATACGACAGTAGCATGATTAGTCTTTTTTGACAGTTCAGTTATGTAACATCCTTCTTTGTCCTTGTGTGCTTTGATTCCAGTATTGTTTATTTCTAATACTCAAATGGTTGTCTGACAGGAGAACAGAGAGAATAATTAAGCAGGTCTTAGTGCTGTGAATTTGTTGAAAACAGAAACGGCATCTGAGGCAGAGGTAACAGAAAACAGACCCCTTAACTTCACAGGCACTTGCTGCCTCCCACTTCCACATCAAAGTGTCACTTAAGATTCTGCGTGAAAGCTAATAGTAGAGATATTCCAGCAAATCCGCTCCTCTGTTCAAACCTCTAAACAAATTCCCTCTTCCAGTCAGTAGTAATATTCCTTTCAAACTGTGATAATATCGCAATGGGAGTGCATACTTCCTGTTTTCCCACTGTTCACAAGGCATATAAACAAGGCACATTAAAATAATCAAAAGCATCACGAGTTAAGTTTCAACCTTAGAGCATTTGACCTTATCATCATCCAGAGATGGCCTGGTGCTGAGAGGGGGATGACGGAGTCTGAGTCATTTGTTGAGTTTATGCCCTTCTGACGCCCATGTTTCACATTTTCAACTCTGCAAAGGCCTCTGCAAGCTGTACAGTCACAGTGAGCCACATGCTCAGCGTGTCAGTAGATTAAATTCAAATGTACTTGTGAAAGAGCTCCTGCAAAACAAAGTGAATGACACGTAAGATCAAAGCTGTTCACTGAAAGCCACAGGAATTTTGTACCAATGATAAACTGTGCTAAAGCCCAGAATTAATGACTGGAAATCATGTCATGCCGTAGATGACTGGTGTCAAAGCACCAAACAAACAAGCTAAATGCTCTTCATACCAAAGAAGATGACATAGTGAAACCAAGACAGCTAATTACCAAATTAATTAACTTTGCATACCTGAGGTTTGGCATTGGCAGCTTTGTTCTTTGTTCTGCTGAGATAGCTGTCTGCCTGATTCTTTCTCCATGGACATGCCTCAGTTCTCACTTCCAAATATAAATGCTGGGGGAAAAAAAGAGCTCAGAGAGAAAATGTTCTTTGCAAAGAAAAGTATTCAAGAAATGTAAAATGCTTTGAACATGTACTTTCATTTGTGTGTTGCCAAAATCCAAAACTTGCCAGGTAATTTCAATGCTAAGTAGTATTTTTTCTTTTTTCCCTAATATTTGTTATAAAATGCATAGTTTAAATAGAACTTTATCAAAAATATGACACTTGTGGATGTTTTAGTTAACCTTTTGGCTGTTACATATGTTTAGTGAGAAATGCATTTAAATAACACTATGTCTGTGACACCCATAAGAATACACTCCTCGTTAAATGAAGCTACAGAAAGGTCAGCTTTGCATACAGTATAACCAGAGACTGCATGGTTAAAAAAACAAAAAATAAAATCAATGTCCTGGTAAGTTAAGCTGCCTGTGGCTCACTTTCAGTAATTATCTTTTCAGAAAAAAAAGACTCCTCCTGTTAAAAAAAATGATACATGACTTCAATAAAGCCTTATTGCATCTTTTCCTCCTAAAGTTGCATTTGCATTTATTTGATTACTTTTTGATTACACGTTTGATCACTCTCTTTTATCACATCTCTGAATTCAGAGTTAATTCTTAAGAGAAATACTGAAGTCTCTATTGGTTTTTGTGGTTATTTTCTCTGTGTGGATCATCATATTTGTGCTGTTGGCTGCACAGCTCTTCCTCTATAAAGACACCTGTTCTCCATGAGGGAGGAAAATAAGAAAGTAGGAGAAACGAGCGCACTGAAGGATCCATCTGTTGCTCGTTCAGCAGCAAGGACAGGTGGCTCTAAACTGGTTTATAAAGACTTTAATCAACAATTCCCGCCTTTCTTACTCCCCTGACTAATTTCCTCTTTTTTGCTAATTTCTTGCTTTTGTGTTCTCCCTCTATCCAGGTTTAGGGACGACAAGGGCTACGTCCTGTACCCTCAGATCGGGGACCGGCTGGACCTCATCTGCCCGCCTTTGGACACTGCTAGGTCCACGCCAGAGTACGAGTTCTACAAACTTTACCTCGTGTCGTCACGGGAGCAGGCAGACCGCTGCGAGGTGATGGGACCGCCCAACATCGTGCTCACCTGCGACGAACCCACGCGAGAGCGTCGCTTCACCATCAAGTTCCAGGAGTTCTCGCCCAACCTCTGGGGCCACGAGTTCAAGAGCATGCACGACTACTACATCATCGGTGAGTGGAGGAAGGAGAGGGAGCGTTAGGGACTGGAGAGACTGCATGTGTGTGTTCTGTGTGTTTACAAGTGGGTGTGTTGAACCTTGTTGCTGGGTGTGGGTGGTGATGGGGGGGTTGTTATGATTGCATGGTTGATTTCTGATTGTGCCTGAGTGTGTTTGTTTATTTCGATGATGATGATGCTGATTGGGCGGGTGTGTTTAGAGTAATTAGGTTTGAGGATTGCATGTGATCAAGTCCGCAGATGGATGCACTGCAAAAAAAAGAGGAGATTTAAGGGTATTTTTGTCAAACAATTTAGTTTAAAGGTCAAATTTCTGTTGTATTTTAAAGATGACTCTCATCCCTTTTGATTTCTTGCAGTGACTCTTAGTTTTCCACTTGTGTGGGATTTGTGTTTACTGAAAAATAACATGCGTGCCCCCGTGTCGCCTCTAAGGGTGTCTGTCATTAGCGTGTCTTTGTCCTGCGCGGCTGCTGCGCAGGCCTCAGGTCTGTTTATTGTTAATGCCAGCTTTGCAGTGACCGCAAACAGCAAGGCACGGTTTTGTTTTGGTTTATTCGTAAGGTTTGTTTGGAGTTAGGCTTTGTGAAGACCTGATGAGGTCATCAAGGCGAGCCAGACCAAGCGTTTGTATCAGACGGAACAATCTGCAAGTAAAAGGTCACGTCAGATGAAACCTGGAGGTTGTTTTTAAACACAGACCAAGAGCCAAGAGCGTTTAACACTCACAACTGGAGCAACGCATGTACACACACAGAGCACGTGCGTGCATGCGCACACTCCCACCGCCCACAAGTTTCCAATACAAACACCAGCACTGTAAAAACACCTCAGGAGCATGAGATTGAGCAGGATAGACAAAGAGAGAGACCCTGTTTGATTCCCACAACTCTCTGCCCACGCACCTGCAAGCTCTATTCACTCAGGTGTGCAAATGCTCTCGTCGTTTCTTTTTGTCTGCCGTTGGGGGGGGTGGACTGAAAGGAGGAGTGGAGCCAGGAGGAGGAAGCTGGGACAGAGATGGAAAGAAACAAAGAGAATACAAGATCTTTCGAAGTCTGTCTAGTCCCTCGTGCCTCTTTGTGTTCTATATTTGTTCGCTAGTTTTTGGTGCACTCGGCTTTCACTATCAGTCCCCCCACTTGGCGTGCTCGTAAAAAGAGGTGCGGCACTCGCCATGCTTATCCTGCACCCTGCTTCAATATCTGCAAACATTTTTCTTACCTTAGACGTGTAGGTGAAGTCTATATCTGCGTTTCACTGGATTGAAAGTACACACAGGCAACCAAAAATACTAAGATGGTCCTGATAAGCAGGGATAAAAATGAATGCAGAAAAATATCGACTGATCTTCATTCTGTGACTCACAGATGCTTAACAGCAGAACCAGAACAACCATCAAATATGGCTGCAAGAACCTGACACTTCCAGGGTACATAAAACAAAGTCTCAGATAGCTAAATTTAACTGTTCGCCTGATTTAAAATCCCTTGGTGCACCATTAAATACTGCATCTTTTGAAGTCTAATATGCGCTCAATATGGTGTAGAAGTTCACAATACATCTTACTTGATGAGATGGCAGCCTGCAGTGTTAACGGTATGGATTATGTATGAATCATAGATATTGTAGTGGTTTAAATTAAGTGCTGCCTATATTCAGAAGTACAACAACTCAAAGTTTGAGAAAGTATAACTTTACTTTGGTGTTAAACAAAATCTTGGGGATAAAGTTGAGAGTAGACAGAAACAGATTGAGCTATACAGTAAAAAATGAAGCTGTTGTTGTGCTATCTTTACCAATTTTTCCTTGTTTTTACAGTTCAAATGTTGACATTTGAGAGTTATAGTAATGGCAGCCGTAGAGGGGTTTGTTACACCATCGCTTAGACACACCCAAGGATTTGGTTTTGCAACTACATCTGCTAATGGCTCAGAAAAGCATCTGCTTCCATGTCTTATAAGCAAAAGGACAGCACTGTGGTACTGTACAGAATTGATTATAAAAATATTTTTGCTCAGGCCTTCGTGTTGTCAACTGTTTCCCAGCTACTATTCACCATAGATTTTTAGTTCACAAGAACAAGAATGCTTTGTTTTTCTTTTCATCTTCCGCATTTCACAAATGTTGAAACCGTCCACGGTTCAGATCTCATCTTACACGATTCAGCGGATAGCGACTATGTGTCGAACACACCCAGTTGCCTGCTTTTTGTGCATGAAGCCATGACAAAACGCTGTTGCCTCGAAGCGAACACGCTCAAAACGAGTCGAAAAAGCAACAAAAATGCAGGGCCGCATGTTTCCCTCGTGCTCTGTTGTGTTTGCCTCTCTTCTGCACTCCAACCTGACAATCAGGAGTCTTGAGACAGAAACACCTTTATCTCCACACTCTCAGGCCAGACTGATCGATTGGCAGCTCTGGCCAGATCAATTGACGGCTGCAACACAAGGTCACACACACTCACACACGAAAAAAGACGTTTACTTGCACGTTTGAGGGGAGAGGGTAGGAGATGGGGCGAAGCTGCTGATGTGTGAGAGCATTTGGTAGTGATAAGGTATCGATAGCATCTTTAGATTTGTATTATGTGAGCCGGGCTCCTTTGATAGCTTGTCAGTATTAAATCGTAGTCTTTCCCCAGACCTTTATGTCCTCTTAATAAGGGTGTGAGATAATTAATAAAAGTTAATCCTGCTGCTGGTTTAGAGCTACATATCTGTTGTGGCTATTGAATGCTAACTGTTCAGTGGATATCACACTGAACAGCCTATGAACCCTGGTTAGTATGTTTGTGGATAAAGGTAAAGGCACCAATGTATGCAGAAGCCTCGGGGTAATCTTATTTTAATTAAGACCTACAGCATACTGTAATTTCATTTGCACACTGAAGAGTGGGCAGCATGAAAAATGCATGGACAGGGATGTGGAGTGTCTGTCTTGTGGAGCAGCAGGAGGAAGCAGGTCAGTGGAGGTTAATTTTAAAGTTAAACTCATTACCGATTACCTGTAACTTACTTAAATCCCACTGGGTGAACAGTTTTCTGTGAACATGGTAAACACATAACGTCATAGTTCTGATTTCCACTTCGAAATCATCAGCGAGAAGCATCACTGATTATGTAACGAGAAGCTCATTTAATTTGATAAAATCTATCCGGTAATCTGAGGAAATCTAAACTTTACATAGGTTTTATAGCCTCTAATGCATCACAGATGCCACTGTTTTGTAATCAGATTACTTGAATCTCATTAAGTGTTATTCTTTACTTCCGCATCCTGGGGAGCGGAGAGAAAGAGTTAGGAATTGATTTGTCATACTTATTGATTGATGTTTTCATTCTTAACATGAGGTCAGAGTTTATGTAAACCCATTTCTGTGTCACTCTCTCCCTCCGTCTTTCACTCACTGTTTTGTCTCAGTCGCTCCCTCGGCTTCTCCACCCTCATGTCTTTCACCATTCAAATCCTCACACACACACACACACACACACACCACACACAACGCACACATGCTCAACCCAGACTGCAGATCATGCCTTTCACTGCTTTTAAAGAATCTTTTGAGAACAGGCAGCCTTGTGTAACAAACTCGTTGTGTGCATGCTCATGCGCATACACAAACACATGCACTGTTGGAGAGGAGTCTTGATGACACATCTGCTTAATGAGAACTTCAGCACAAAGCCATCTCCATGCAGCTAACTGCGTTTGCAACTGAAGATGATGGGAACTGGAAAGTTTCTTTAAAAGATAAAGTTGACTTAAAGGGTCAATTTACCTAAATTACAAAAAAAAAAAACATCTGCTCTTGCAACGCAGTGTCACTCCAGAATGTGGAAAAGTAATATTTAAGTTCACAATAAACACTCAAAAAAGTTTTATTTTCAATTCCCCTCGATTGGGACAGCTGAGAACAGATGGTGAAAGAGAGCCAAACTGTTCCAAAATGGCCGTTTTAGAGACCTGGCCTGACGTAACTGTACGAAAAGCTCTCTCATTTAGTTTTTCCTTACTTTATTGGAGTTGAACTTTGGAGAGATAATGTTCACATATTTTACTCTGATTTGATAGAATTTTAGAGCTACAGGCTGCGTCATTTCAGAGATATTCATCTTGAAAGTATTTGGAGAGTCTGAAGCTTTCTTTATTTTTTCTATGTACCATCTTAATTTATTATTCACCCATAATACATAGGGGTGTAACAATCTATCAGTTCATATTAATACATTGATATAGACTGATATATCGATCATAAGTCGATCCAAAAACCCAATATCGAACAAAAATGACACAACATTTTTACAACAAATTACATGTTTATAGTTGTGCAATGGATATGTGACACAGGGAGTTTGTACTGGAAAGCTTACAGTTATGTTAAGAAACAATAACCTGGTTTCTTACTCACTATACTGTTTTATTTTATTTTATATCGATCAGTGGATCCAAAATCAAATTGAATCAAAATCCCATCGTCACTGAATTTGAGATATAATATTGTATCATGATCAAACCAGTGATTTACACCCCTAATGACACATATACTGATATTTACGCAGCTTAACAGATCTCCATTCACTTTGACTTTGAAAGTATTCAGATAGACCTTGTGGTTGCAGACAGGTACTCATTTTATTATTATGCAAAGGGTTAAGCTCCTAACACACCGATGTTTTGCAGGAAGCTGTTACGCATGATTGAAAATAGAGTTAATCAAAGCCTTTTTTGCCTTTAAAATGGCAACATTCTTACCCTTTTCATTCCATTTCACTGTCACACATGTGATATTGCACAGATTTTTGGTGTTTGCAAATGTTAGTAGGGAAGTGTGGACAGCAGTGGCGCTATACTGACTATAAGGGCATAGAACTCACTGTCACTTTTAAACTTCAGTGTTTACTGCAGCTGGTTGGGATTAAGCATAAACAGACTGGTTACTGGTTGGCATCACATCCTCTTCTGCAGTTTTATTGTAACAATACCAGGTTTTGGTTGATGAACACTGATGCTAAGTCCTCATCTCGTTGTGAGCTGACATATAGATTGTGTTTCCTCTTGCGTTTTCTCTGAAAAACAGCAGGGATCTCCAGGCTCCTGTTACGTCGCTCCATCTGCTGACCTCTCTGTGAACTGTTTCTATCTGAAGCAGTTGCCCCTGTGAAACCTGATGACAACTCATATTATGGATTATCCAGAGGTTTTCTTTTCGTAATTTGGTCGAACATATCCTGAAGCATGCAGCTTTTCAGAGATTAATTTTCAGTGACAATGTGCAGCTTGTGTGCAACATTTGTCCGCAATGGAGCATTATGTGATATAAAGATGGATTTGTGAAGCAAGACGGGGAAAAATTATCAGAAGGGTGCACTTCAAACCAAAAAGCCAAAAGTGTTACTTGAGTGCACTGAATCAATTTTTTTAATTCTGCTGTAAAAAGCATTTTTCGTTTATGATCCAGAGTGGAAAACACCGCCCATCTTGTAATAAAACTAGCTAGAAGACGTTGCAAAAACTGCGCTTTGCTAGCAGTCAAACCGATGCAGTTAGCTTTGGAGACTGAGTGATGAAAGCAAGAAGTGGAAAGATGCAGACAGGCTGACTCACATCAAGGAAAGGAAGAAGGGAGGAGAAGTTTGAATACTGTGTACATGTTTAGGGATGAAAGGATTGAAGTAAGACGAAAAGGAAAGAAGCGAGGGAGATGGGAGATGACAACAGACAAGCTGAGGTTTGTCACTGTGTGCATGGCTGTTGATGCACAGCCACTGCATCTCATCTGCAGGGTGACACTGAAACAGCGCGGTCACTTTCAATCACCGCTGCTGCTGTCAGGGGAATGGGAAACGCGCACATGCATGTTGTTGTGCACACCAACTTGCAGTGAATGATTGCAGGCTTGCAGTCAACTTGCATATGACCTCAAATGTGAGTGATATCTCTCTCTTTCTCTCCTTCTCTCTCTCTCTTTCTCTCACACACACACACACTTTGTCAGTAATCTTCTTTGGTGCTCACACTAACATATGCGTGCTCACATCACCATACACCAGGGCTTTCTCATAAATATATGCACTCACACACACACATTGGCATACAAGCAGGCCTCTGGTTGTAAACACACAAAATAACCTCAAAATAGCTTTTCTCTCCCTGTCTCTCTCTCCCCTCTCTCTTACACACACACACACACACACACACACACACACCCACAAAAATATCCTAAAAGACTCACACATATGTTCACATACACACAAAGTGTAGTCAGATCTGTCGTGGTGAGCGGGTCAGTCGTTGTGGGACTGCAGCGTTGATGTTGTTGCATGCTGTGACAGATGGCAGTGTTTGTATAAGCATGTGTGTGTGTGTGTGCATATTTAGGGCAGATACAGGTATGTTGTGTGTGTGTGTGTGACTATGCGGCCAGCAGGTGCATGCACGGATGTGCAGGACAGACACGAAGGTGCTTCTCTGTGTTGGCGTGCGTGCATGGATGACTCCCCATGGTGTGTTTACGGAGCAGGGCCCCCGGGGCTTTGGACAGCCCTGGTGCTTGCAGTCACACAATGACAGAGATGAACACCCCCCTCCCCACTCATATGAATAATAGAGGAGCTGACTGGTGTCTGCAGTCCAAGAAATATTTGTGTGCTTGTGCATATCTATAACTCTTTGGGGAAGTTTTTGACTTGTGTCGTAAGGTGTGTTGGTGCATGCAACAGCATCTCACTCTCTTTGCTCCTGTCTTCAGTCACACTGTTTGCTGTTCTTCTCTACCCATCTGTCACATTTTGTGTTTGTTTTGTCTATTTTAGCCAGAAATGAAAACTTTTGGTTGCTGCATTTGTGTGCTGTGTGGAACAGATTGTGGCTAAGCGAGTGTGTGTGTGGTCTAATTGCTGGACAGTGAGGGGCTGGCGAAGAGAGTGCAGACAGCAATGTTAAAGTGCTCAATAATGCAGAGGTACTCACTGGTTTATTTATCAGGGTTAAGCTGAAGTAAATGACACAGAATCCAGATGGGGGAGAGGAAAGGAGGACAGAGAGAGAGAAGAGAGAAGGTTAAGGAGTAAGACAGAGAGAAGAGACAATAAGGGAGAGGAAGCGGAAAGAAACACTGCACTGCAGTCTAAATGATCTGCACTTCTTTGCCGCTCTACATTACTTTATGATTCCCCATGTGCGTACAAGCGTGGCTGCATGAGCTCTGTGTGCAAGTGTACGCACAACTTGCTGTGTGACTGCAGTGTGAGGAGTGAAAGATTCAAAGAAAGGATGGAGGGATGGGAAAAATTGCTGAGTGGAGGAGATGGAGGATCGAGGGACTCTGGGAAATCTATATCTGCTGAATATTTGATCAAGTTTAAGCCCTCTGATTTGAGCCTCTTGCCAGGCTCTAAAGCAAGCACAGACACAGGGGAGAGGAAAGTAAGAGATGCTCCAAGGAGGGAGATCAGAGGGTGAAGGGAAGAAGATGACCATGTGAAGTGAGCGGGGAGGATATCTGGTCCTTTTTTACTTGTCTGTTGACAAATTAAAGAACAAACCTGAATCTTTGACCAAGTGATTGCTTCCTACACAATGTTGCAGCATGTTGCAGCCGTTATGTTTGCTTTGTCCGTGCACGGTCAAATTGTGTTAAAGGTGCCATGACATCAAATTTCACTTTTCTGGGGTTTTGGGTGTATAATATGATCTATTGTGCACTGATGAGGCCATGTGAATGTCCAGAGTGAGAATCAAAGTTCCTGTTTATGGTCTATCAGCTTTGTCTCTCTGCTCAGAAACAGTTGAATCAGACAGCAGGCTATCATTCTACGTAGTTCTATCATTCTACGTAATTTAATTCTCCAATAAGAGCACACTATCAAGTAAACAGCCCCCCCCCTCTCTCCTAACGTTTATCACCGTCCCTCTCCCCCTCCCCTCCCTTCTATTCAGCTCATGTTACATGTATGGAGCTAGAAGTAACTTCTTCAGTCAGGTCTGGATTTTCAAACAAATGGATTTAAAAGCAAACTTCTCAGCAACACTGAGGGAGGGGGCCACAACCTTGTCATTACCTGTAAGTTTATTTATTTTCTAAATCTGTCTTCTATAAACGCAGCTCACTATCTAACTCCCATGTTCTAGCAGTTAGCCTTTAGCAAACTCCGACCGCAGCTTACCAATTCTCCAAATAAGTCATACAAATAAGGTGAGCCAATCAAATGAAGTCAACGTGGTCTCCGGGTAAAGCTCCATATCATCACCGGACCCAACTTATACTAGGAAGTGAGGTCTGGCGTTTCAAAACAATACTCCGCTAAAAACCGTTTTTTCTTTGGAGTATTTACATAAAAAATGCCAACAACAAAACTAGTTTTTAACTGTTATTCATCACCCTTTAAGACAGCTCCATAACCATCTAGACCAGAGCATGAGCTATGCAGGACTCAATTCAGTCCTCATCCCAGACAGTGCGTGTCACTGTTAAGAAACTTACACTGTTACATTGCAGGTAAAATAAACACTGTAGTCGCTTATGAACGAATGACACATTTTACCGAGCATGACTACACAACTGACGACTTTACAGTAGCTGTACCTGTATGGGTTTTGATGGCTTGCAGAGATGCCTAGGACTGATCTGTTTACACACTCTTCCTTGCAGCTCTCTCTGCTCTTTTAAATGCAACACTTGTGAAGTGCTTTAATAGTAAGACAAAAATTAGGAAGTGCATACGCATCCAAAATGATGCCAAAGCCCCAACATTTCAGTCCATATCTGTTTGTGCAGAGTTTGCAAGGTTGTGAGCAGAAGGTATGAACTATACTGTATATAAGAAATCAAGGTGCACTGGTGGTCCCAAAAAGGCAATTTGCTTTGCTGCTCCAGCTTTACTTAGAAAATAAGGACGATTTTGTTCCTTCTTATATATACTTTTTAAAAGAAAACATTCTTCACCCATAGTGGAAGATGCATATAGTACCTTTGATGTTCTTCCACACTTTTATCCACTTAAAACTGCAATCACACTTATACCTTGTTGAAGATCACCATTTAAGTTCATGTGCATACTTGGGAGGAAGCAGAAATACCAGAAAAAACTCAAGCAGGAATAGAGAAAACTCAAGAGAACACGAGTCAAACTGAAAAGCTTCATTTTTTTCCTTGGTCGTTAGCAATAATCATGCACTTTCAAAATTTAACAAAAAATTTACAACAGGGGTGCCTAAGTCCAGTCCTTGAGCGCTACTATCCTTCATATTTTGGTTGCAACCCTTTCCCAACACACCTGAATCAAATGAATGGCTCGTTACCAGGCCTCTGCAGAGCTTAATGACATGTACATGAGGTAATTGGCCATTTGATTCAGGTGTGTTGGAGAGGGTACGCTCTAAAATTGGAGAAGGCCTTGAGGACCGGACTGGGGCAGCCCTGTACCGTACAGTATCTATCTAACGGACCATTTCTGAATTCTACAGGAACCTTTCTGAGAACTGTATCTTCCTATAATCTTATTTAATAGTGTAATGGGGCATTTTGCTGATGTGGGTCCACTTGCCCAGTTTGTCTCCAAACTTAAAGTATAACTTTATTTTTTTTCAACCTGACCCTTATTTCTAGGAGTTTATACGTGGAAAATTTCTGTATCACTTTGACTCCTTTGTATGATATTTCATTGAATCGCCCTCCGGCGTATATCCATATAATGGCAGAGATGGGGCAGCCTCATAAGGCATTATCAGCAGCAAAACTCCTTCATTTCACCAATATTTTAAGTAGAATGAATGAACGAGTACTATTGTCTTGTGAGTTCAGATTTAGCCCCCCCCCCCCCCCCCCCCCCGTTAGTTACTGGGGCATTCTCCAAACTACACGCTGGCCCCCTGCTTTGTGCCGCTACAGCACAGCTGATGAGATCAGCAAGCTACCCAGACAACAACAAACCGGAATCTGCGAAACTCTGAACCCGTCTCTCCCATTATATGGATATACGCTGGAGGGTGAGTCAAAGTGATACGGGAATTTTACCAGTGAGTAAATGCATGTATAAATGCCTAGAAATAAGGTCCAGGTTGAAAAAAAAGAAAGTTATCCTTTAATCAAACCACCAAAATGCAGATTGACTTACTATAAAACAGGGGTTCTGTCCAGTAGAACTCCAACTTTCAAAAAACTTCGGTACTATTTTGGTGGTTACTTATGCGGACTCTTTATGATGTTTTCTTCTTTTGATTTGTCATCCATCTGCACATGTTCTCACTTCAGGGTGTGCAAATAACTCTTTATTCTTTCACAAAAGACATCTGCAAACAAGAGCTTTCCCATACAGACCACCCTGAATCAAGCTGTGCTAAACTGTGATACATTTTTCAACTTCAAGCATGTTTATACTTTCACATTTATTTGTGGCCCCCAGGGGACATGCCTAGAGTTTGCTTCTAGCCAGTCAACTATTTTGAGGTGGGTTTGAGACTGCTTTTCTAGCTCGCAACACATTTTTCACACTCCACCAAACACATCAAATTCTTAGGGCGAAGTGCCTCAGTTAAACTCTCATGTGTGAAAATAACCTCAAATAAAGTGCAAAAGTGGAAAATGGAATAGAATAGGCCAGTGGGGGTTTGGTGCAATGGATCCAACTAATTTCCCCCCTAGAGATAAAGTTTATCAGCATCTCTTGGCGGATAAAGGAAAAAAAGGATAGCTGAAAAGATGACTTAATTTAAAATAATAGTACTCAACTGAAGTGTTAAATGATTACACCTGAAACTCCCTGAAGGTTTCCTGCATGTGTCTTCATTATATGCATGGGAAATACAGTAGGTAGATCCTTGCGAAAGTATTGTAAACATACAGCATATGCCGACCTCATATTTATGGTACAAACGGGGCAAAGGCTGGCTTGTCTGTTGAGATTATAAAGAAGAGGGACAGGAGTGAGCTGATGTGAGGTGACACTGGGAGAAAACGAGGGATATTTGGGCAAGAAAAAGAGGGAGAGAAAAGAAAGGGGAGGAAAAGAGATGAAAAAAAGATGTGTGCTGAGTGTGAGTAAGAGAAAGTGACAGATCGCCTGGCCGATTTAGGTCAGCAATCAGAGCACCGCTACTGTCTGCGAGGTTGTGTGTGTATGTGTGTACATGTGTGTGGCTGTCGGGTGCCTTTGTGGGTGTTTGTGGGTAGCTTGCGTGACTGTCATGGCTGTGCGCGGATGGCTGAGGGTGTTGTTTGTGAGAGTTTGTGTGTGCAGTTTTCGATGGTGGAGTTGGGATTGATTGCATGAATGAGTGTGAATACGTCTCTCTTGCTAAAGGTCAGACAAGAAGAATCCCTCCCTAATTGGATTGGGCCTGGTTAACATTGTATGATTCATTTAACCTTCCAACACTGTCTGCATGTCTCACACATACACAAACTCATGTACACACAGATACACAAACTTCTCCCGTTCCCTGTCGCAGCTTGACAAACAAAGGCGACATTGTGCTGCTGCCTTCTGCTGAGGGACCTTTTGCAGAAGGATGTGTTTCCCGGCAATCAGGCATAGAAGGGGGGGGTTTAAAACAAGCGCACCTCTCGGCTGACCTCTGCCATCGGTAGAACGTATTACCCTGCTAATATAGCCATGATTTAGTGCCCAGGTTCACGCAAACATGACCTCTGATCATCATAATGAGCATGTTCACACAGACAGATGTTTGGCCCGACACACCAACATACAGACATCATGTGTGTGTTTGCTTTCACACACTGATGAACTTAATGATGAAACTTTCCTCAATAACCCATCTGTTCACCTTTTCTTTATTTAAATTACACATTCCCTTTATGTGTAAAAGCCGCCTCAAGCAAGGTTAGCCTAGCTTAGCATGAAGGTAGGAAACAGAGTGAAGCTTTGCCTGGGTGTGTCTCAGACAAAAAAATACAGAGAAATATTAGAAAAATATTTAATTTCTGTATGAGAGGGGGCTAAGAAAATGATATACAGACTCAGTCACAAGGATTCTACTATCTTAGAGCTAGCCTCTCCAAATTAGCCTGTACAATTGAATTTAAATGACCCTATATGCAAAGGTCTTAAACTGTTATCTCATATTTTCTTTCCATTTAGCTTCCAAGAAACCAGACTGTTTGTAATCTTTTAAACTGACCTTAAGTCGTAGTTCTTAAAGGTTTCTGGAGGTCTTTCAAAGTTCTTCTTTGGACATTGGCTGCTGTTTCAATCATATCTAGTCCAGTCCCTGACCTTTTTCAGAGAAATATGTTTTGTGTGATTGTTAAACCACGTCACACTGACCTATAAGTTTTTCAACTATGAAAAAAGTTCTTGAATCAAGAGATGAGTGTTCGATTGTCTTTAGATTGTCTTTAGGCACTTATATACCTGAAGTCTGTCATAAAAGTCACTAAATACTTTCCATTTAGTTGCACCTACAAAATGACAAAGATAACATAGTTGGCATGCTAGAATCATGTTTCTTTGCAACAAGGTTGTGCTTATTAGAGATCGCTCTGAAAAACAAAATCCAGCAATGACTTGGCAGGACCTGAGATACATCTGGCCCTTCAGTTTACATTGAAGTCTCATCACAAATGATCTTCATGGAAAGGTGACTGTCAAGAAGTCATTCCCAAGGAAGGGAAACGAAAAAAAGGCTCAGTTCTGCCAACTGACAGAAAAAATGAACTGCAAATCAGTGGTAACAAGGAATGATGAATCCTTCCCAGAGAATGAAATTCAATTTTAATATGGCAGTGTGGGATCATATTGACAGAGAGCAGAACAAAATCAGAAAGCATCTAGAGGAGAGTTTCAAAATGTCCTTCAAGAAGCCTGGAAAAATATCCTTGACAACTACTTAAAGGAATGACGAGAAATAACGCTAAGAAGGCAAAGATTAAAGAATTAATGTAGTCGTGGCATATATTGACTTTTAAGATTGTTCGAATTGCGCTTTTTTTCTTATCCACTGTATTTCTATTCGTGTATGTAAATGTTTCAATAAATTGTTGCACATATTTCTATTTTTTTTTTCCTGGGAATATATAAATAAACAAGGGATGTCTCAAGACTTTTGCACAGTAAATTATGTTTCCTGTTCATGTAACTAAAGATGAACAGACACGAAAACAGCCTTAAGCAATTCAAAGGAGAGTAACACTCTGGGTTCCTGACTAGCATCTGTGCTGCATCTCTAATTAAAACAGGAGTTTCTGAACGCTGTAGACGTTTGCAAACTTGCAGTTTCACCCTGTTTTCAAGCTTTGTGTAAAGCTAGTAGGCTAACCACATCCTAACTTTAGCTCTGTGCTTTATGCACAATGTGATGTTTGGTATTGTTTAATTTTACTCTAAGGATGAAGCCTTGTTTGTCTCTTCCTTAAAATACAGATTTTGTTTCTCCTTTAAAAGCACCGGCTGGTGTTTTTTTTTTTTTTTTGTCTTTTTTTAAGTAACCTTGCAAGCATGATCTTTGGCATGTGTGAGGCAGATTATGGTGTTCTTGCAGCACAATTGGACCCAGCACCAGCTGTTCAGCAGACGAAGATGGAGAGGAAGAGGAGGCGGGTAGGAGAAAAAGTGAGAGAGAGTGTGTAAATTATAGGGGAAAGTGACAAGCTAGAATAATTTGAGCCTGCAGAAGAAGAGCGGGAGGAATTGAGGGAGGCAGAGGAAGGCTCGGCTGTTGGACGGCATGAAGAGAAAAAGGATTTTTGTGCGCTGTGAGGAGACAGTAGAAGGAGACAGTGTTGACACTCAGCGGAGCAAGAGGGCCCACGGCTCAAACACACAAGGACAAACAATCAGCTGCAAATCCTTTTTACCCACCATTTAAGCAGTCCTAATTACCCCCAAAAACTCCACAAAGAACATCATTATCACTCTGTGTGCGTGCACGTGCATGCTATGTGCGTGCGTGCATGTGTGTTTGTGCTCCACTTGTTTAGTGAAGAGAGATTCATTAGTGGACTGCCTGTGTACTTGTTCCTCACTAATCGCCATTGTTGGGAGATACTTTGGGTGCATTTCGCAAACACAAGAAGGCATTTTTCTGCCATTTTTTACCCCCTCCTCTTAATGTCAGAGCACAAACGATCCCCCTCCCACCGCTCACCCCCTCACAGCCTGCTTCAGTTTTTACTTGAGGGTCAACCGAAGCCAAAAAAAAGGTTTAATTTGATGCATGATGTCGGATGGATAATTGTGTAGAACGCAGAAAAAGCATGTTCCAAAAATGCCGGGAAGTGGAGCGAGCAGTGGAACTAATGGCCCTGAAGCTGTTATGGTCCACGTAGGTCTTTGTGATGTGTTGCGAGGGTCAGACGGGGCGAGGCACGGTAGTCACAAATCAGCAACGAGCTTCACAATCCTGTACATCACACGAAGTGAGCTGCGAGTAAGAGATACACTGCAGAGCTTCAAGAAAGATGAGTGTAAGTGGTCCCTGTAGCTTTAATATTAATCCTGTCTGTTCCCTCTGGGGGGGGGGGCTTATTGTCCATATTAGGACCACACATCTGCTGCTGCAGTATGCAGCGATTATATATTGATGAGGGGGGAAGTTAGGATAATTGAATACCCTCATCGAGGCAGGGAGGCCTTGGTCTCGTTTTTCCACTTCAAACTATCTGAAGTGTGTGTGTGTGTGTGTGTGTGTGTGTGTGTGTGTGTGTGGGGGGGGGGGGGGGGGGGGGCTTGTATTCCCACTTCTTACTGCATATATGTGCATGCGTTTGTGTGTAATACCCTTTTGTCCCCCTGTACCCACCTCCAGCCTCCAGCTTTAGATCCAGGCCCTAACCACGGCTCCAGCCCTGCTAACCACTGGTTTAATATATGCAATTAAGGAGCTAATTAGAGTAATTAATTCAGCCAGGGCCAAGGCCCAGCCTGGCCCCTATTCACAGCTTTGGAACTGCCATAATCCTCCTCTCTCTGCACACACACACACAAACCACACAAAGAATAACACACACTCAGACACCGCTATGCCCTCATTATGAGCGGGGTCTTTGTTGGCTCTGTGTGTATGTGTGTGTGTGGTGCCAGAAAAGTCGGAGATGAAGAAAAGGGCGTAAATAAAGACAGAGAAAAAGTGAGGCAGTCAGTTTGGCATAATGAGTGAAAACAGTGAACTAATTCATGGGCACCTCCAGCCTTGCTTGGTTGCTCTCTTGGTGGCGCTGCAAAAGAAGAGGGCCCTGTTGTGGCAAAAAGCGTCTTACCTCATCTTTAGCAACAGTTCTGCTGTCACTGCTTCTGGAAGCCAGCCGCCTGGGAGGAAAGGCCGGGTTTAATGGAGAATGCACGCTCTGTTTTATTGGTTTAACCTTTATTTATCCAGGTTTGTCCCTTTGAAGATTTAAGAACTGTTTTTACAAGCCCGACCTTGCCAAGAAGGCACTATTACATTATTGCAGCTCAATTTTAAATCATTTGAAGCTTTAATTAAAAGTAAAGACCTATTTTTTTTTTTTCATTTTTACTCTACAGTGCAGCAAGACAAACAGGGTAGTTTGGGATTCTTTAGTGATTCATGTGCATGTCATAAACCTTTGATAGCTTCCATTTGGCTCAGCTCTTATTATAGAGAAAGAAGAGACTAAGTCATTCCAGGTTTGTTATTTCTGGAGTGTGATTAGGAAATGTGTGATGAATTGAAGATTAGAGGAGCGGGACAGATTTACCGCACTCTATGCGAGCTGTTTTAAACGGATTACTGATAAAGTAATCGAAGAAGTTTTGGCGACGCCCCAAAGAAAGAAGGTTGCTCAGCCCGCAAATATGACACCAACTGACAAATTAGTCATAGTTTATTTAGGGTTTGTGTGTTTTATATGAAATGGTAACATGATTCTGCCTGTTTTCTGGGATTTAGTCTGTTTTAAAAAAAAAAAAAAAATCTAAGTCTTCCTGTGAAGCTGATATTTTTAGTTAAGTACCCCTCAATGAAGCACTGACACTGAGGGGCACTCCCTTTCATGAGGGGAAAGAGTACACCTCCCTTATTTTAATCTTTACAGAACCTAGTCAGGTCTTATTATGTGAGGTTTTGTCAGTCATTTTACAAGAGGAAATATCAGCCATCTGCCATGTTTTGGCATTCTGTCAAAGTCTTTAATATAAAAGAAAATCAGGCCTATAAAAAAAGCAGCTAGAATCCCTCAGAGGTACGAATGGTGGGCTTGTGATCCTGCGGGAGCTTGCAGTCAGTGCTATGTGTGAATGGCACATTCAAAATATGAATTGGCCCTCACAGTTTTTACACTCGGACCCGCATACTTGACCCTGGTAGAAGTTTAACTCAGGTGGGAAGCTTTCTTCCTTCCCCTCCTCTGCTTGTTTTCCCTGTCTCTGTCCCCTCTGCATGTCTGTCGCCCCGTCTCCAGCTCTGTTTCTGCACAGCACTCTCATTACTCTTTGAAGCGCTCTCTCACCTCTCTTCTGGTCCTCTGCCGAAGTCGAAGGCAGCAAGAAAAACACAACCGTTTTCAACCTGCAAATTTCACATGCTTGAGTTGAGCGATGATATCAGTAAATAGGAATTTTTCTAGCAGCTTCCATATCAGGGCGTGATGATAAATTTGGCACATTGTGGGGAGAAAAAAAAAAAACTTAGAACAGAGCAATATATTTTTATTACATAAAAGCTTTCTGTCATAAATAACTCATGCATCCACACAGTGCATGTGCTGATTTTGCAGCCACCTAAAGTGTGCTCAAGTGAGATAGTCATTACAAGTAAAGTAAAAAGCATTATAATCAATGATAAATCATATTATTGTTTCAGGGATTAAGCTTCATGGTGAGTGCACATCATATTGTATTTCCCTCAAGGGCACTGCGCCTGAACAATGGATCAGTCCTGTGACCTTTTTATTTTATGGGTCAGTCACATGGACTGCTCATTGTCAAGTTGAGTTTTCTATTTATCCAGAAACATTCCTGTAATGCTCTGCCATTTTTTTTAACCTGTTATATTTTCTACAAAGCTTTGTTTTACTTACTTACTTTTATCCAGCTCAAGACTGTGAGAATGATCTTATCAAGCTGATGAAGCCCGTTGAACTTGAATACTGAGGTGGCACAAAGAGACAAGTATCTTTCAGCTGTCAGACAAAATAAACTCGACATCAAACGGCCAAGAATGCAAACAGACCTCAGGACAGCCATGAGAGAACCGTTGTACTAATAAGCACAGGTTTTTCCAGTCCTGCATAAGCCAGACACCAGTGGATGACTTTGCTTAAGCACACGGAACTGCCAGATTAGACGCTGCAACATTTATGGAGGAGATGCAACACAGGTGCGCTCCAGTGTGGTTACCTCAAGACGTGCTTGTGAGGGGCACACAGGATTAAAAACGTAGACTGAAACATGCTCAGTGCAAATACACCTGTATGTCTGAAAAGCAAAGACAAACAGATGCATGAACGTTCACAACCGACAGACTGCCATGCAGCGAGTTTTTAGCAGGCTGCTTTAATCATAGAGGAGCTCAACAAATACAGCTATCATCAATGTCTTTGCCTTACAGTTGCACACATATCAAACCATACACACAATAAGTGTATATCCACACACACAAACAGTACATAATTGCCCCTATGCTTTCGGCTGTCCATCATCTTCCCCTTCATATTCCACCCCTCTTCTCTCCACTTTCTCTCTCTCCAATCTCTCCCTCAAGCAGTATGCAGGCACAGATGTCAAGATGTATTATTTCGGCTGGCTGGCTCTCATGTTTTGTGTGTGTGTGTAAATGTATGGATGTGTGTTTCTTCTGTTTTCCACTTTACGAAACAAGGGGGGGGGGGGGGGGGGGTGATGAGGAAGAGGAATTGGACTGGTGAAGATTAGTAAAACATTTCACAATTCCTACGTATATTGCATTACAGAACAAAGAGCTCGCACACACACACACACACACACTCAGACGCACAACTCAAGTTTCTGGTATTGCAGTCATGGTTCAAGGACATTTAAGGCAATCACACACGCATACACACACACAGGCACACACTGGCGTATTGTATAGAAACTGTGTTGATCCATTAGAGGGACCTCCATGCTCGTCAGGATTGTGTTATGGCTTGGTCTTGGCTGGTGCATTTAAACACTAAAACTGAGCCAGGTTTAAAGTGTGTGTCTGTGTGCGTGAGTTTGTGTGTGTATACAGTGTATGACATAGCTGCTGGTTGACAGAATGGCATGCAATGAGAGAAGAAAGCTTGAGGGAGGAAGAAAAGAGACTGTTTTCTTTGTTCGCTGTGATTCTTTACTGTTGAATTGAGGCCCTTAAAATGGATAATGGCAGTAGTCGGGTTTCCATGGCTGTTTTCGATTTGCATTTAGGAGAAAGAGTTCTAAAAATGCGCAAAAACATTTATTCACTTGTTTTTTTTTGTTTTTTTTTTTTTCTAAAAGAAAAAAAAGACTTGATGCACATTTTGGAGAATGGAAACAACTTTTGCAAATTTCATCTGGCCTGGCAAAGATTAAAACAAAAGTGACTCAGCTGTTTCTGAGTCAAACCTTTAAACTCAAGTGACTGATGGCCATTTTTCCAGATATGATGTAATATCGTAGATATTCACAGAGATGTGCGCAATTCCAAAACAAAAGCTCTCCATTTTCCTCTTGTGGATGTCCTCTGCAGTTGTTTTATTCAGTCATTTTCACTCTTCTTGACATTTGTTTCTATGTAGGACAGCTACTTCTTCTACTGAATTACAACTATATTAGTAATGTAACTTATACTGCCACCCTCTGGTGACACTACACAACTTAATTTATTTGCCTGGAACATGTCTACTTTCCTTCTTTCTTTCCTTTTTTGCCAGCTTTGAAAGCTTTGCTTCAAGATTTTCTTGCTAGTGAATGGAAAACTAACAAGTCACCAATGAAATAACAGTTAAATAATTTAGGATTGTGTTTATTGCCAATATATGCCTTTTGAATAATGAAACAAGGTTTTATGAGATTTAACATTGTTGGAGATGGTCCTAAAGTTCAGTGGAAGTAGTAAAGCTTGTACAAAATTATGCATTTAGAGAAAATCTCCAGTGGAGGATACACAAAAAAGTAACTTAACACTCTGGTGCTGAGGTTGGCCTGGAGGGACTAATGCTTCAATCATGAATAGCAGACCCCTTGTTCTGGCAGGGACCTATTGTTATTAAGCATTTAACCTATTTCCTGTCATCTCTCTTTGCATTACTCTCTAAAAACAAAAAAAAAATCATAATTTTGGTTTTCCTCTCAAGCAAATTATTTTTCTTTTTAAAGCTGATAACATAAAACAGAACTTTGAACTTACTCTGAATTTAAAGTAGGCTACTGTCTTACTTTATCTCATAGTAATTGAAAATTACATTGAAATATTCATTCCTGCCTGTAAACTAATGCATTTGGTTACCCGATGACCACAGATAACTAATTCATCAGCATTAAAATTGTATTTTCTGTCAAACGTTAACCCTCTTGTTCATGACTCCGTGAGTGTTGAGTTTGTGGATTGATGACGTCCTCTGCGTTCACACAGATGGGTTAACGTAAAGGGATGTTCTGATCCTGATGAAATGTCGGTTTGAGAAGCAGAAATTGACCTGCCAAGCAACCTTGTTTCAGGGGAGACTTGCGTTCCGCCACTTTGAGTTGATGCAATGCAGTGATAATAACTACAATGTGAGAATTCCTGTGATTTCAAATCTACAATTTGCATGTGCATCTAATTGTTTCATATGGATTGTAATTTACAGCTAATTTTCCTGTTTTCATGTAAATTATGAGTTGATGTCAACTATTAAATAACAATAGATAACTGTAATTTAAAAGCATAAATTAGTGTTTCCTTCCCAAAAGACTCCTCTCGCACTCACTGACATGAATGGGGGGGGTTGCTTGGCTGATGACAGTATGAACCTGCAAAGGAAAAATAAATTGACAAGCAAACTTTGCTCTAGTACTGTATTACTCAATTACAGTCATGTTGCACTGAGCCCAAAGTGTTGAAGTGTAATGTAAAAACACTGAAAATAATAATAATGACCAGAAATAATTTTATCTAAATTACAGTTGAGATAATTTTACAATGACTCATTAGTTTTCAACATGGTATTTGAAAATAAACAGTTTTCAAATAAAAAAGGATTTATTTGACTAATATTTTTTTTTAAAGTTTATTTTATATACCCCCCCCCCCCTGTAAATAATTATTACTATAATGTTGCTCAGTTGTCATCTAACTGGTATCACTGTAATGTAAAATAAAACAATATAACGTTCACAATGTTTCAGTGAAGTTCTCAACAGTGTGATTGTTATGCAGGTAATTATAGTTACATTTAAATTGAATGTTAATGATATTATTTGTTGTAATGACACAAAGACACGCATGGAAGTGAATTTATTGTACTTTTTGACATGCATTTTTCAAGATTTGCTTTGGTTTTCTTATTTTTCAGGTCATGAAAATTTATACAAATCTAATGCTAAAACAGCAGATTTTTATTTTTCTTTCTAAATGTACAACAACCTGATGGTTTATCATGGGGGGTTTGGATCAAATTTACAAGTACAGTATTGAACATTAATATACTTTTCATGCAAGAATTATATAGAAACAGATCTGCAGGGTTTTTTTTTTTTTTTACATTCAATATTTTACTTGTACAGCCATATACAGTGATACTTTTTCATTTCATAATCATATTTCACTTTTTATTTAACTCATTACTACCATGACTCCATGTGTGCTGTAAATACATTCCTCAATACCATTAGTATGTTGTTTTTAGCAATGCTATTATTGTAGCAATGCTTATTAATCTTACTAATTAAAGTACAATTGATATTTTTATGCAGCAACTAATACTGCAGTTGCTATAACCAGCAAGTCAGTTTTATACAACGATGGGATCCGGCCTGTTGCAGAAGACAGAAGGCAGTTAGCTCCAGTTTTCCTACTTAACCAGCACCCTTTCAGCCAAATTCTATAAAAGAAAATCCCCTTTTATTAAGGGAGTAATGCTGACTTGACATTTTCTATTTTCCATTTTTAGAAATGAAGTAATTTTTATGTAATCTATGTAAATGGTCTTCACTTTCACTTATGTAGTTCCTTTTAAGTGATCAAGGTTTTGCAAAGAGGTTTAAATGTGTCATTCATTCACACAAAACCCACATATACTGTATATACAATATATATTAATCTTTGCCCATGGACTTTCTTCAACACACAGAGGGTCTGAGGAGGAAACTTGCCACACATCCATTAACCACACTTCAAAACACAGCTTTATTTGTACTGCATTTGTGGCATATCTCAAAACTTGGGCAAATAAAATTAACAAATAACCATGACCTAACTCATGTTTTCAAAAGTTAAATAAAACACCATGAGCTTTATGCCATCATTACACATAATTGAGCTTGCCCACCCACCCACTGCCAATTTTTGTGTGATTTTTTCGCTTTTGCTTTGTATCTGCATCTAGATCAACACCCAACAGTTTTCCAGTCTTTGACTGCAGTTTGTTTTCCAATATAGCAGGCCAGCCAGCTGCAGAGGGCAGCCAAGGGTTTAAACAGCCCAGCTTAATGATGTATAATATAGATAAATCCTCATTTGAGGAGCATTTTAGTCAAATCTTAAATAAAGTTTTCCTTAATAGCAAATCCAATAGTTTTAAAGGTCTTTCCTATAGGTCCAGACACGCCTCTGCAGTGGGCAGGACTTTAACACTTTATCACCATAGAAAGTGACAGGAATAATTAGTTTTCTGTGGGTTTTTTTGTGTGCGTCTGTTGCAAAGGGAGATGAGAGACCCTTAAAGGTGCACATGTTTATTAGATGGTGGACCTCAAAGCTGCACTCAGCCTCATTAAAATGTTTGATTGTGTTGTTGTTAATGTGCACATTCTTCTTTGAGTGCATCATTTATCACACACACACAAACAAACACGCTCGTGTTCCAGCGGCTGGCGGTTTTTGTCCTTTCTGAGCTCTCACAGAGTTCATTAAAAGCCTTAATTAGACTGACAGTTATGTGTAATTACAGTCTTTAAGATGTACAGCTCCTCTGCAGGCCCACTCCGTCACTGCCTCCTTCCAAAAGTCATTGTCTGAGGAGGGAAAACCGTGTGTTTGACTGTGTTCATACACGAGTTTGTGTGTATTTAGCAACGTTAAACCTGCTGTAAGTTCTGAGTCTCTGACATTTGCCATTAATATCACCAGGAGGAAATGACATTTATGAGGCCTTTCTCTTTAGAAGACCCTGCCTCCTGTGGATTCTTCCCTCTTCCTGTCTTTGTCTCACATTTTCACTCTCACTCTTCCTCCACCTTCACACCCTTCTGCTTCTCTCTTAATTTAGAAACCTCTCCCATCTTGGCCGCCATCTTCCCACTCACTCTCACTTTTCCTCTCTCTCCCGCTGCATGCTACAGATCGCTGTCACGTTCCTCCCTTCAGACTGTTTGACCCACTTCCCTCTTTTCTGCATCATTCCTGCCTTCCTGTTTTACCAGACCTTTGTCCTTCACTCAAGTAGCCCACAACTTAAGAAAAAAAGGACAAAACTTTTTTAGTGTTATTTTTACTGTCTTTTAGAGGAGTTTGCACTAATCTCCAAATTCCCTCTGAGCTTTTAAGGCGATGGAGCTGTGTTTTTAAGGTTTCCCTCACATTTTTATGGGACTATGGCTAAAGAAATAAAAGACAGACAGATTTTGGTGGGCATGAAGCATCTCAGAGTGATACTTCAAATGTTTTTGCTTCTTTATTAGCTATAACATTCCTAGAGAACAGTGAACACAGTGATTTATTTGGATTTTAAAGGAATAAGAAAAAAGACACCAAAGTGTCACTGAATAGCTGCACTCTAAATACTCTAGCAGGCCATTGAGTCAAACTGCGTTCTCGGCATTCCCTAAGCAGTTTCATGCCAATTTTTCAACAAAGTCTGTTTGTAAAAAGTCAATATAAGCTGCAAAGATGATTCAAAGTCACTTACAATGAGGAAATCTTAGTGTCTCAGAGGGAAGTTTCAGCTTCGGATGCGCACAGCGATTCATGACTTCTCCTTATTGTCGAATGGTTTGCACCCTGTGGTAAAGCAGAACTCATGCACGCTGAGAGGGTCGCCTCCTCCGCTTCTTCGGCATGTTCGTGGCGAGACGCCAGAGCTGTAATCCTGCAATGACAAACAATGTCACAGTTAGGTTCTGCCTGAGAGGAAGCTCCCACAAAGACGGGGAAACATTAAGGCAATAATTGAAAGGAGAAGGAGAGGAGGGAAAGCAGCTTCGAGTCGGGAAAATGATTGCTGCAACATACACCTTTTTTTTTTTTTCCCCCTGTGTGATGAAAGTATGACAGAGTGACAGGAGATGCAGAGTGGGGAGTTAAGGTGTAGTTGTCTCTTGTTTTCCTCTTCGCTGCACAGGATTCACGCTTAAATTGAGCCAGTAAATCAGACTAATGTGAGACTGTGAGCTTTTATGTAGTGATTGTGTGCTTATACAGGTGTGTAAATGGGCAATTCTCTTTGAGTTGTGTGTGTGGGAGTGTGTGAGTACATGGCGTTCTGAGGGAGAGCGAATGGAAGGGTTTCGAGGGCGACGCAGCGGCCCAAAAAGACAACAGGATGAATGATGGAGGTACTAATCTAAGAGGAATAGAGGGACTCACTTCTACAGTCCTATTAGTCATGACTGCAGTATCCTGTTACCTGTTGTGTCTCACCCACTCTGACTGTTGTGTAACAGGTGTGTGTGTGCGAGAGAGAGAGAGTAGGACCACCATGATAAAACACTTAACTCTGGTCCCCATGAGCATGACCCTGAACTAGAAACATCAAAGTACCAGAGGAGAAAGACTGCTAAGAATATATTATGGTGGGTTTTTAGTAACCAAAATGTTGCTAAAATTGGAACCTAAATGCTTCAAGGCATTTTTCAAGGACCTAATTTGTCTTTCACATTTCCACTAAAGTCGAAGATAGAGGGTTGATGAGGCTGAGGAGTGTCAGAGCTGCAGTGCTGCTCACAGCAGCCAACACACACACACACACAGCAGTCAAACCTAGAGGTGCTCTGAAGCAGTACTAGCAAACCTGATCAGTGTGGGTGTTATTATCTATGCCTTATAAGGTAGCCACGGGGAAACAATCGGAGATTAACATGTCTTTGTTTAGATTTACTGCCTCCTCGTCAAACAGCGTTCGCTCTCATTTATTCTGGGGCTCACTCGACCATTAGAGATTGCATTGAATCAATGTCATTTCTCAATTAATTGAAGCCGGCATGAAAGGCTCAATTTGAAAGTTTTCTGTGGAAACAAAAACAGCTACTCCCCTTATATGAAGTTAATAGATTTTATGGTGTTGAATGTGAAATAATGAATCATTTTTGGAGGTTTATCCATGGACAAGCAGAACTTTGTTTAGTCCTTGGTTCCTGCTGTGGAAATGGAAGGGTTCAGGGAGAGGAACCCCCTAAAGGCCAAAGTTCCTGGAAGTTTCTTGAAGTTGCAGTGCAGCTAAAGAGTCTGGCGCTCTTTATGTCATGAGGCAGTGTCAGCCCGCCTTCTCTCCTCAAAACATTCATATCAATACACTGTATGTGTGCATCCTCAGTCAAGCATACTGGAAAACACAGATGAAGGCACAAGTGATGGACTTTGTTAGTTTAACCTAGATCCAGGCAGCCGCAGGAGGAGTGGACAACCGGAGGTGTGTCGTTTTTATTCTCGGAGCGACTTGGGAATAAGAGAGAATGGTGAGGAAAAAACACGAGTAAAGAGCAGGAGAGACAGCGAGTAGGGACGACTAGGCTGGCGCTGACCCATTTCTCCAGGCCTCCAATCTTTGCGCCTGATATCATGGAGAACGGCAACACGCATGCACACAAAGCTGGAGATGGACACACGCCAGCAGACACCAGCAGACAAGAATGCATATAGACAGACACACTTCTGCACGGGGGTGTGCGGACAGCAAGATTGCCTTCGATAGCTTGAAGTGTGACTGCTGCAAATCCAGCATCACCTCTGCCTAGCTGGGAAAAGATCCCATTTACACCTTCAAACGCAACCATGAACTCTCCGGCCCACTCTGACAGCTCGTCCTCGTTTTCTTCTACCCTGGCGGCGCTGGTGTGCGTCATTTACTGAGCCGCATTTAAAAGGCTTTGCATGCCTTTTAAAAGGCTTAAAAAAATCACTGCTGTAGAAGTCACTCAGGGATTCACTGATAAGCATTCATTAAGTATTGATAAGTAGTCATTGAAGTATTCATTCGGTATGCATGGAGGTCCACTCAGAGGTACACTTGACAGGGATTGCAGGGATGGCAGTTTCTAGTTGGTTTGTGGAAGCTAGCGGATATAGCCACCACACACACACACATTCACACATGCACGTACACAAAACCACACAGAATGCCCTCGCTGCCCTGGGACGGAAACATTGACCCAGTTGTAAGGAACATTGGTCGTGACTGTCCTACATGGCTAGCACTTTACTGACGTTACACAAGGCTTATCTAGCCAGTCACTAGGCCTCCTTTTAATGGCTCTGCTCCTTCTTTTCTTTTTCTTTTTCTTTTTTTTTTTTTCTCCTGGCTTTGTCCCTGCCGGTCTTTCTTTTGCTTCATTATGCACGTCTATGCTCTGGCAGTCACATTTAGTTGAGGTGGATTATTTTCCCAAAATGGGGAGTTAGGCTATGATTTGTTTCTTGTCATTTAATTAGCCTAAGAATGAATGAGAAGAAATCAACGTCTGTGCTTATGCCTACTCATGACCTCCCTCTCTGACAGCAGTAATAACTCCTCCTCCTCTTTTTAACTCGCATGTATCTGTAAACATAGATAAAAATATCTCTTGCAGAGACTAATCAGCTTTAAGATGTTGTGCACAGATTGTTTATTGACCTACGGACACACATACTTAGTGATGCAGAATAAGGCTGCAATTGTCCAGCACCATCAACCCGCCATGCATCCACCAGATTATGTTGCAGAGGATTTTTTTTGCACACACAAATAGGCGTTCATCAACATTCCTGACCTTTGCCCACATGAAACAGGTTACCCCGACATGCAACAGGATAATTCCCAACTGGATTATCCTTACGGCAGATTCAGTACTGTCAAACAAATTATGGTATGGATTTAGGCAGGGCTAAAGTGACAGCGTTTTCCAGGCCTCTAACTATGTTTTTTAGTCGGCGCCTCAGAAATAAGCCATGAAATGGCAGCAGATCTGTCACAAGCAATCAGGCTTTCACTGTCAGGCCTGCGTGTGGATGTAAGTGTTTGTCAGGAGGAGTGATCAGGTACATTCCTCACTCAGGTCCTTCTTTTTGGAGCTCTGATGGGCAGCAGGGGGGGTGAAAGCTGCCACTTAAGGCGCAGAGTGTTGTGTTCTGGAGGTTAATGCGATGTGATTGTGAGTCGCCCACTCTTCAGGCTCACAGGACATTGAAAGACGGAGACACAGTGGGAGGGAGCTTGTAGCATGAGAGGGAGGAGGGGGATAGGTGGACAGTGGAAGGGTGATTGTAATAGAACAGGATGGATGGAAAGAGAATAACTGCTGAGAATTAAAATGTCATCGAACACAGAGGAGAGATCAACCGCACGCAAGCAAAGATACTGAGATCATTTCCCCCCAGTGGGTTGTGTGCGTGTGCGCTTGTATGTGAGTTGCGTGTGAAAGCTGATGCCTGTGGTTTGTGGAGATAGTGTCTCCTCTGAGGAGGTATGTGTGAAATTGTTGGCTTGCGTGAGATTTTACTGTGAATTTATGTGTGTGTGTCTCCGGTCAGCATGTGGCCGATCATGTGAGTTTAACCTGTGACCGTGACGTTGGCCTGGGCCAGTTCCCCTCACCTCTTCGGCTCTGTTCATGTGCTGCAGGAAGAAGGTTTAAAAGCTACAGATCAAAGTTTTGGAGATGAGCTATGATAAATTATACTGCCTGCAATTAAAATCAGAACACAAATTGTGGAGTATTTCCATCAGAAATTACAGAATTAGATTTTTTTTTACTTTGAATTATTCTGCCCTGAGGAAGTGCTGGATTGATCACATTAAAGAGTATAAAGTACTGTGCACAAGTCGCGAGCTATGCCTCATTTCTTTATATTTCATTTTCAAGGAGACAGACTTTCCTTTAATCTTTTAAAGTGGTCTCGAGCAGTAATTTTATAGGCTTTCTGAAGGTCTTTTCAGAATTTTCTTTTGACATTTGCTGCTTTTTTACTCGTTTTCAGTCCAGTTCCACCTTAATATTTTTAAAGAAATGTCTTTGCTTGCCACTTAACATTGACTTATGGATTAATTGGGTTAGAAGGCAGTAAAAAAAAAGCTTCAAAATCAAGAACTGAAGCATTGCTGTCAACACATAAAGGAGCAAAAAAGTTATTTTAAATGAAAATGGTGATAAATATACAGCACATTTCTGGAAAGCCTGATTAGTCACTTTTACAATGAGGTGTAACTTGTAAGGTAGTGTTTCTGTGGAATGAGCAACACAGCTAAACATGTGTGTAGTGCCCCCCAAAATGTGCTTAATCCTCTGTATTATTTTCTTGCTGTATTCACTCCTATTTTGAGATTCAAGTGCTGTCAGGTTTGCGACAGTCACAGACTTACAGTATGACTGGTTAGCACCTAATTTATGGATATATTCATCACAATGAGGTTCTGGAAGCAGTGTTGATCCCACATCTCCACAATCTGGGATTCTCCAAATTCCAGGATGACAATTCTCTCCCCACACAGCCACGATCATCAGAGTACCTCCAGAACCCAGACCTAGGGATGTAATGATATGAAAATTTCATATCACGGTTACTGTGACCAAAATGATCGTGGTTATCATTGTTATTACGGTGTTATTGAAATACCCCCCCAGCATCTTTAAAAATATCCAATATGGGTCTAAACGTCTACTTTGTCCTTTTTAAAGGGGGAAAAATCTCCAGAGATCTGTCCACGTGGGTGCCTTTGTTGCCTTCTGCCATGTTTTCATAAATTAAACATTGCAAACTGGGACTGTTGCTGCTTTTCCAGGCTATGAGCAGCTTCAGTGAGTTTTTTAAAGTGCAGTAATCAGTCATGGCTTTAATGATAATTAAAATTTGAAAAGGTATTACTAATCGTTGGGAATTTTATTACGGTTTATCATTTTATCGGTAGTTGTTACATCCCTACCCAGACCTCAACCCAGTTTAATACGTGTGGGATCAGCTGTATATGCCAGTGTGACAACACAACCACGCTGGTTGACCTTCAACAATTCCTAATTGAGGAATGGGATGCATCCTGAACTGTGAGGAGGAGAAAGGGGCCAGACTTTCCTCCGGTCTCTGAGAGTATAAAATGTATAAAGTGTTAAAATAAGCAATATGTGTTGTTATTACTGTGGGAGAGTGCAATCATTTATTCCACCAAGGCATTGAAAACAAGAGTAAACACCAACAGGAGAATATTGAAGAAAATTTTGGCAATATGTTTGCAGACACTACCCACATGTTCGATTGTGTTGCTTTCTGTACTCCGTAGAAAAATCCTTACAGTAGTTATACTTTTGTTGTAAAGGCGAATAATCAAGTTTCTAAAGATGTGTAATACAACACTGATTGGCATTATTAAAGGGGAGAAACAACTTAATAAGAAAATAGTATTTTTCTAAGTTGTGTTATAAAATTAAGGTGCTCAAATCAACTGTTGACTTTCAAGCTTGTTGAAATTTCATCTCGGTTTTTGCCTGAAAGACTATTTTTGTTCATATTTGCATGTTTTGATGAACTACTTCAGCTTTTTCCTTTTTTTCCTGGCAATACTGTATATAAAGAAATGAGGGGTGGCTCAATATTTTTGCTCATTACTGTATAAAATAGTTAGTAACCCATAGTTACCGAAGCATCTTCATGTTTTGTATTTCTGTTGCTTGGGTGTTATCAAGCTAACAAATCTGCAATTCAGTTTCTATCACTACTACTATCACAGATGAAATATTTATTTTGGTATTTAAACCACTCACATGCCAACATGTTTCCATGCAACAGAGGCTCCAGCCATGCAGATGTCTTTGTTTGTGCATGCTCTTGTTTGTCGCTGATCCAATCTGTGGATCAAGAGCTACTACAACACACTCAACACTGGGCCTTTGTCTACAACAATAGTGCAAAAACTTGCACCCTTTGCAGGAAAACAATTTTGAAAAACTTCATCCAGTATTGGAAGTAATGGTGTGTTGTGTATTTAGAGGTGGAATTCGAGTGAAAATAATACTGGGCTCGTGTGTGAGAGTTGTTTTAAAGGGGGAGCTAAAATAATGCCTGTTCTGTTTCAGTACACAACTTAATGCCTTTGCCACCGGGCCGAGGTAATGGCTTGTGATAGCTTCGTTAGTGCGTCATAGCCAGGTTATAAAAGTGTCATAAGAGATTTATGAAGACGTTTTTAGTAACAGGAAATTTGGACGGCAAGATTTTTTTCTTTTTTTTTTCCCTTTCGGGTGGGTGGAGAGGAGGTGACACACAGGGAGAAGCAGGGAGTTAGACTGAATCCTTCAGCTCCGCCTCAAGGGAGAGGAGATAGGTTTTTATGTTCCTCATCATCTACATGACACACATGGACCTCATGGAGCCTTTGGAGAGTGAAGAAACAGGAAGGATTCGGTAAAGACCAATCTGCACCCACTTACAACACAAACTTTTGGGCCACCCGAGTGACAAACTTAGCTCTGTGGTCGACTCTGGAGAGTGTGGTGCGAAAGCTAAACAAGCAGATCTAAAAAGGACGATTTTAAAGGCAAAGCTGCAGATTGGTTTTAGGTTGATTTGCACAGATGGGAACACTCATCTGCACAGTGACACAAGCCAACCCCAATCTGGGCTTGCAGCATGCGCCCCCAGCAAAACCAAACTCTGCGTTTGCAGTTGCTGTTATTGCATTTGTTAACCCGACACACTCATGACGCAGCTAACACTGCATCACACACCAGAGGCTAATGAGGACGCCTCTGCCTGTGGAACATGAGAGAGTGCAACCAGAGTGTGCTTTGTTCCTTCCTGGCTCTTGTTTGCTTGCTTATTTATTCCATTTGTTGTGTAATCTGCCCGTTTGCTGCGCGCAACAATCCCATTTTTGCTCCCTTTAATGTTGCTGCCATCATGAAAAAAAGATAAAAATTTGCTGTTTCAAGCTCAAAGTGTGTGTAATTTGAAAGTGTGGTACAGTAGCTAGCTCGGTATGCTGCAATAACTTGGCCACACATACAGTATTTACCCTGCAGTACATAAAAAGCTCCACCTCAGTCTCTCCGATCATAAAAAAAAACAAGATTTTACAACAGCAACCGCCAAATTTTCAAGCTGTAGGAGTGACATTAATCTTACCGGGAATAATTTTATAAAGTAATAAGAAAATCTAGAATTAGACTTGGGACAATAAAAGGGTGTGATTTCAGCGGTGAGTGCAGAGGCGGGGCTCATCACCCTCACTTTCCACCAGTTTTTTCTTTGTTTATGCACATTTCTGTCAAGGTTGCTTGTATTAAAAAGCCACCGCCACTCAGATGTGAGAAAAGAGCAGTTGATGAAAATGCTGGTTAGTTTATTGCTGTTTTATTACAGCATGAAGCTTTTTCAGGCAGCTCTTTAGTTTTTATTTGCCCTCGGTTTTGCCTCTCAGGCTCTAAGAAAAGTACTAACCAACCCTCTGATTTGGAGGAGGAGGAAGTAATTGCAGCCTGAAAAAAATGAGTGCAGGTACCACTCTAAAGCGCTGAATATTTGTCAAATGAAAAGTCATTTTCTTTTTGAAATTTGAAATGGCAGTGAAATATTTAGGAAGCCTGGTCATGCAACTGAAACTTGTTTTAGATTCTTGCATTTGATTTGACTTCAATTTCCAAAAATGACATACGAGCTAGAATGCCAAAGCAAAACTGCATTTCAACCTCAAAAATATGACATCAGTCAATAAAAAAAAGCATATCTCATGACTTCTCAGCACAGTAAAATGTGAACGCTGTCCCAAACTAGTCCGAGGTGTAAATGATAACATCAGCATTTTGCAAACTCGCATCCCTCATATGGAATTGAGGGTTTTGCTGTGGAAGGTGCGGCTGTCACTCAGCATGCAATATGTATCCAAGCTGTAAAATGCAAAACGCAGAGTGAGGCAGAACGGCCGAAGACAGCAAAGATGGAGGCCAGAAATGTGTATTAATGCAAAAATGTGGCTGCTGGAGCACATAACTTTCCTTCTTCCTCTGCAGCAGGCATCAGTCAGGCAACCCTGAGGTTCACGCTCCTGAATGAGTGAGCGGTGCGAGTTATGATCCAAGTTTGATTCTCTGTCCATTTTCTTTGTTAGTTTGGAAACTTGAGTGATAATGGAGGCAGCGAGGAAGCTTGACCCAGCCTGACCTTGCAAGTAGGAGCAGAGACAGAGAGAGAAACTCTCCTCCACCATGTGATCTTTTCTATGAACTAGATACACACTCCCCCTCCGCCTGCCCGGCCGCCTCCTCGTGGCCGCGGCGCTGCGTTTGATTGGGGTTGACTGCGGAATTATTTCATTAATTAAGTTTTTCTACTTCCTCCGCCTCTCCCTCCTGTCTTCCTGTCGAACGAGGGTGGCAGAGCGACGCCCTTCCTCTCCCCTGTCCTCTGGCGCTTCTCATCTCCCCCATCACTGCTGATCATTGTCTCAATTACTCATCCCTCCTCTCTGTCTCCCCCGCCTCCCCTTCTCCCTCTCGCTTTTTCTTCCTCCTTTCTCCTCTTATCTAATCCCAGATTGCTCTATACACTCCTCACCACTCCATTTTTTTTATAACTCTGCCTGTCCTCCCAAAACTAAGGTGGGGAAGATTTGAAGCACGCCAACTCCTACATCTCCTCATCTCTCCTGCTCTCATCTCCGTCTTTCATCAGGATTTCACAGATGTTTGGTGATTATTTCTCCCTTGATTTGCTGATATCTTCTCCCCCTCAAGTGCTTGGAGATTTGAAACATTTGCGTTTAGCTGTTAAGATTGGGAGGAGCACACTTTGGATCCGAAGGCGAAACAGCTGGGATCTTTGTCCTCGCTTTGTTCCTGTGAAATTGAGATTGGCAGAAATGGTGGCACCTCTAACACGCCTAATGGATTTAAGAGGATTTGTTGTGAGACAGTTCGCTGCTTTAACAAAAACTGCCTTTGTGATATTTGTGGCCTGTTGATTATGATGATTAATAAAATAGCATGCATTTGCAAAATCACATTTGTAGAAGCTCTCCAGGCTCAATTTAGCTCTCCTGTCTCTGTCCCTTTTTGTGTCTCGCTCTTCTTTATATCCATTACTGCTCCACTTTTCCATAATGGAGACATTACAGTCTTTTACCTCACTGCAATCTATCATGTCGTTTAAACTCTCTCCTTACTTTCTGTTTTTAACTTCTCTACTTTTTTCTCCAGCCCTCCCCCCCCCGTTCTCCTTCTCATCTCCCTCCCGCTTCCCTTTGTCCCTCCATGGTCTCACATAGTCTTCTGTCTCCATCATATCACCAACAGCTTGTCACAGGCAATCAGCCTCCATGCCTCGCTTCCCTGCACGACTTCCTCCACATCCTCCTTTCCCCTCCCCGGTCTTCCTCACCTCCCTCGCCTCCTGTCACCTTGTTGTCCTCCTTCGTGTGTCAGCAGTTATTACTCTCAGAAATCATAGTTCTTCTCTCTTTTCATAAACCCAAAACCCAGTCCTGCTATCCCTCCCAGTGCCCACTGTCCAGGGTTATAATGGAGGTTGAGCTCATGTAATCACTCTTATGTCATCTACTAAATCTCTGTTGAACACTCTCTTATATAAAGAGTATTATTGTTCTGGAAATATGGAAGAATATATATTTTTTAAAGTAACATTCAGAACTTTCTCACTTTTCTTATCTTTTCATTATTTTTCAAGTACAACATGCTGCAGGATAGGAGTATTATAAATCATTTTTAGGAAACTAATGTGTGCAGCTATGGTGAATAAGTTTATTAAATGAATATATTTGTATATTATATTTGGAGTTTGCACAGCAGCTGAGTTTTAAGTAATTGATGTTGGATTTTATGAGAGAAATCCTACAAAGAACCCATAAATCCCACATCATAGCAGCTTCTCTCATTTTTATTTACATGACTACATGAATATTATTCTGTTTTTGACTGATTGCACAATAAATGTCTTACTTAATCATTCTTACATAAATCAGGAAAATCAGACAGGATGGAAAAATGAAAGGAAGTTGGATAACAAAGCGTTCACAACAAAACATCATAAATCTAAAGTTGTTTTAAAAAAAAATTCTGATTAATCCTCATAGCTGCAACCTTAGCATGACATCTGAGCTGAACGTGTTGGAAAAGCATATAGTTTTCATTGACAGCCCTGTTTAAAAAAAATTGTGCTTCACAATCAGTTTAATTCATTTCAGCTTCTTTAAAATCAATGAAACTGTCCTTGGAGTAAAAGAAGATATTTCAAAGGCAGTAAAAACTCAGAGTTGTAATGATTTGGCAAAACAATGAATCGTGAAATACGAGGAATGCACAAACTTTTGTTCCGCACCTTCATATCTCAGTCTTCTGGTTTTCCCACCCCACTGCTGCTTGCCTTGACCTCCACCTGCTCTTCCTCTCTTCTTGCTTTCACACTCTGCCTCCTGCAGGGATGGAAAGATATAGAAAGAGAGAGGTGTTAGAAGTAAAGCTGCCTCTTTTTCACACCTTCCCTTTTTTTTTCTCTCTCTCCCTCTCTCTCAATCCACCATCCCTCCCTCTCTGCTTCGCTTCAGACAGGCTAATCTACAGCCTGAAGGGAAATGGCGGAGGAAAATAATTCACTCTCTCCATATATACATATGTTTAAGAATGGTGAGGTAAGAGTTAACCCCTGGGGTTATAACAGCAAAAATAAGGATATATGGGTGGTGTGTGCAGGGGTGATGGAAGGAGGAAGAGTAGGATTACTGGATTTTTACCTACTGCTGGAGCTTAACAATTGTCCCTGTTGACTCAGACTTTAAAGATGATTAGAAGTTTGTGGCTGTGATTTGGAGTGGTGATGAAACACAGACGGACATTTAGAGAGCATTTGTGTTAATGATTGAGACCAGCTGCGCAACTGACGGTGCATCGGCTGAAAGAAGTGTGATCTTCAGTACGAGCGCCTCTCGCTTCTCTTCACTTCTCACTTTTCTCTCTGCCTCCTTTCTGTGTTGCCATATTTCAGTCCTTCCATCCTTCCCTCATCCTCGGCCTGTGTGGGCTGTCCTCTTCTTCAACTCGCTGTCACCTTCTGCAGCCTGCAGACTAGTTGAATGCACTCGCTTTACATAAGAGATAAAAGGTGTGCATTTAAGCACAAACACACAGATTACAATCCAATTATCTTTACAGGGACTCTCAAGTGAGATTATTTATTCCCGGCTCTTTTAACCTAACTTTTACCCCTATGTTTGATGCTTAAGATTGTATTCAAACTTGTGAGGTTCAGTATTTTGGACACAAGTTTTCAATTGTGAAATGTAAAGATAGTTCGCACTTTTTAGAGACGCACCGATCCAGTTTTTTTTTCGATCCAATCCGATACCGATACCCGAGCTGAGCGTATCAGCCGATACGATCCAATACTTATTTTGGATGAATAAACTGCATGCCTTGCCATATGAGTGGCATAAACATTTAGACTTGTTTAAAGAAATGTAACAAATTAACACAGATAGAAATGTACTTAATTTTACCTTTTAAAAATTAAAGTGTACAATTATTATGATATTAATTTAAAAAGAAATGACTGGAATGCTGGATGGTCAGATTCATCCGATTTGTCAATATCAGAGCCGATATCCGATCCAGGTATCGGATCGGTGCAACTCTAGCACTTATAGATGCACATTACTGTGCAAAAGTATTGAACTGTCCCTGATTTTCTTTCTGTAAGTTGTCCTTAAAGACACACAACGGAACTTTTAGCAGTTTTCTAGCTTAGCCTCCTATCGGCGGCTAAACTAGCATCCATCTTCATCGTACCTGTACTGTGATTCACTCCAGCCAGTAAAAGACAGTCTTATCTTGACTCTTGTTCCGTCCCTTCCTTGCTTTCTTTTCCTCTCTTTCTCTGGTAATGTTTCCTTGCTTTTCTTTACCAAATCTGACGTGATGCACGTTCAAAACACTCACAGTGTTGATATCTGGTTTATATCCGTTTGCTAGTGAGTGACGTGGTGCTGTAACCAAAAGTCGGCTGCGACGTCACAGTCACGTCCCGGATGGGAGTCTTACATACTGCTGTTTCTGAGCCCCGGCACGCCTCTGGGCAGTGAAAGCTCGAAAATGCGCATAATGAATGTTGGTGTGGCATCAAAACAAGCTAGAAACGCATATTTTTAAGGTCTAAAAGTTATGTTGTGTGTCTCTAAGGAGTCAGAATTTCTTGTAATCTTTTGAAGTGGTCTTGAACAGTAATTCCTGAGGCTTTCTGAGGGTTTATCCAGAGTTTTTGTTCAGATTTTTTCTGCTTTTTTCACTTTTCAGGCAAGTCCTTGCACAATTTTCAGAGATGTATTTTTGTTTGCTTATTTGTTTGCTTATTAAGCTGCTCACTAACCTTTAACTTATTTAAGCATATAACAGGCACCAAACTCAAGGAACGTCTGTGTTTTGTCTATAAATCACTGACAGTTTATCAGAGAACCAATTTTAAATCACATCTTTGAGGGAAAAAAATGCAGTCGTACCAAATTTTGACTTTCAAACCTGTTAGAGTAGCACAAACTCTCCCTCTTTTTACAGCACAAAACACGCTCACGTCTGCTTTCTGTCTGTGCACTTTGCCTGCACTGATTAATCTTGGTTGACTCCTGAGCAGGTCCTGAATTTGAAATGATTTTCACTGAATTGTTGCGTTTTATTTCCTCCAATATGAAGAAATCCTTTCATAGCCTAAAAATGCACATTAAGTCCCTCAATTATGAATGAAAAGAATATCTTTAATTCTCTTAATTAAAAAGTAAGCAGTGATAGTAATGGGGGTATTACCAGTGGCAGCTCTGTATTCTAATAAATCAAGTCCAGTTTTTCACTCAAATCACACAGTGATTTGCGTCTCAGGGGCTCCATTTTATTTCATATACGGTCTTGATTGGATTACCATCCTTTTTACCCCCCATCAGCCAATCCGCTTCTACAGATTGCCCCCCCCAAACCTCCCTCCCTGCCCTCCCTTCCTTCAGCTTTTCCTCCAGCCTGAGCAGCAATTGCAGTTGATTGCGAGCGGTTGAGTCCATACAGCACGGCGGGGGTGTTAATGAATTCCAGCAGACTGCTAAATGAGGACTTATTAAAGTGCTGCCGCCGCGTAGTTTGACATTTCAGAGCTTCTGGTGGAGTTTTAAATCGCTGCCTCTGCAAATGTCACTCGCTGACTCTCTGGAATGGCTGACCATATGAATAGAAGCCAGTGTTTGCGTCGGCTGAGAGAGAGTGGTGTTGTGTGGCTTCACTGGATGACTGGGGGGGGTTGTTTCTATGTCTGTACCTCAACCTGCTACTTAGTTAATTGTGCAACTTTGCCTTTCTATCCCTCCAGCTACGTCAGATGGGACGCGTCAAGGCCTGGACAGCATGAGAGGAGGAGTGTGTGCCACGCAAGGCATGAAGGTGGTCCTGAAAGTGGGACAGAGTAAGTCCTCACACCTCTGTTTCTGTTTTTTCTCCATCGCTAGTCCATGTCATGGACTCTTCTTCACGCTCACTCTCTTTTGTCCATCTCACATCATCAAATCAGTTAACACGCAGAATGATTGGCTCACGCTGGCTCCAGTCCATCACATCTGTGTAGAGCAAAGCAGCACACATTCATTAGAGCACCTTATCTTACACGCAGCCCTTCCCATGTCGAACTCATCTCTCTAATCTTCAGTCTTACACACACATACCATACAGGCATACACACTCGTGCACTTTTCTTTCTGTGCGTGTGTTCTTGCTGAGCATATTAGGGCTCGTTAAGTGGTGAGAACAGCGAAGAAGTGTGGGATCAGTCAGCTCTAATGAGCCCTGTTGACTCCCTTCTCACTCTGCCTTTTAACTGCTACTGACTCATACCGGACACACACACACCTCTGTCTGTGCATAAACATTAGCTCACATATGCGAGGATATTGGCGCACAACACGGACGCAAGCATGGGAACACACAGAACACACACATCCCCATGCAGCAGACCCACCAGCGAAAGCATGATTGCAAGAATGACTCCATTTGGCGTTAAAACACACAGTCAGTGATTTTTAATGACTCGTAACTGCGCACGCTTCTAATTTGTTTGGAAAATATTTCCAGGTAATGACCCTCACGTGCTGCTTTTTCAAGGAAGCAGCACAAAAAAAGGCCAGTTTAAGCATTTTCACTGACCTGCACATTCCTGCTCATAATAGGCACCTGTCCTTCACATGACCGCCCTCACACACATAAAAACACTCGCCTATTTCTGTTTCTTTGATCTGTGCTGTGTTATCAGGCCCGGTGTATTGAAGGTTCTCTTCAGCAAAGAGCCAAGTGGCGCTGTTGTGGCTCTATCAGCCCGTAACATCAGCATAGTCAGCTTAGCTCAATAGAAATACCACCTCACACACTTTATTTCCCCTGGCTCTTTCACCACATGGGCGATGGAAAAGTTACCCTCCCCTCAGACACGTATATAAACCCCACTGCCAGTTTTCTTTCCCTTTTCTTTAATTTTTCTTCTCTCTCCGCTTCTCAATTCCCCTTTTCATTCAAACAAACTCGCTCGCTTCCTTTTCAAATTCCCCTTTTCCCTCTCCTCATCACCTCCCTTTTAACTTTGCATGCCGGCCTGCTCTCTTTACAGCTCTTTCATTTCCACTCTTTTCCACCATCTTTCCGTCTTATCTGCTGCGTGGCTGAAAGGTCACGTCTGTGTTGTTTGTCGTCTAAATAAGCGGCGCTTTGCAGTGATCTCCGATGAGATATGCCTCTCTGCTCTGCTTTGTGGAACACACATATTTACACCTTTGGCCCGCTCACATACATCGACCTGTCCCCTGTCATTTCTTTCTTTTTCTATCTCGCGTGCTCTCTGCATCTGTCACACTGACGCACACTCTTTCTCATGCACTCCCTCCTCTGGCCCCTGCTGACCACACAGCAGTTCCTATTGATCCAGCCCGCACCACCCCCAACTTCTGTTTGGTTTACTGTCAAAAGGGAACAGCAAGCCAATAGCCTTACACTGTTCTAAATGTCAGAACATATAGGTTGATGACTGCAAGAAAATGCATCCATTGACCAGTCTCTGTAACCCCCCAAAAGTTAGGATGCTGTGTAAAATGTAAGTAAAGCAGAATGCAATGATCTCAAAAACAAGAACAACTGAAACACATCAGATATTGAAGATGAGACATTTACTATTTTCTGGGGGGAAATAACCTTAGTTTGAACTATGTAGCATCCCTTTTTCTCTAACACTGTAAACATGTTGTAACTGAGGAGACTAGTTGCTGGACCTCAGGGGAAGAGATGATGTCCCATTTTTGTCTAATATAGGATACTAGCTGTTTAGATTGGAGCGCATGTTGCTTTGAAATTTGTACACACCTTTCAGCGTGGATGATATCATTCCAGATGTTCCAGCTGCCACTTCCACAGGCACTAACATACCCTGATACCATCAGAGATGCAGGTTTTTGAACTGAGCGCTGATAACAAACCCGATGGTCCCTCTACTCTTTAATCTGAAGGACACAGCGTCCATGATTTCCCAGTAGTATTTCACATTTGAATTCTTCTGACCACAGAACAGTTTTTCACTTTGCCCCAGGTCATTATAATTGAGCTTTGGCCGAGAGATCTTGTTCGCATACGGCTTCGTCTTTGCATGACAGAGCTTTAACCTGCATTTGTGGCCGGCAGAGTGAACAGTGTTCATACGCAATGATCTCTGGAAGTGTTCCTGAGCTCATGCAGGGATTTCCATGTCAGAGTCATGCTTGTTTTTAATGCAGGATTGTCTGATGGCCTGAACATCACCCACATCAAATATTGATTTTCACCTGTGTCTCCTGTGCACAGAGACGTCTTCAGACTTTCAGTCTTTCGATTAAATTACTGTAGGTGATGGAGTAGTCAAAGTCCTTGTGAGTATACATGAGGGATCATCATTCTGAATTGCTTCCACAAGAGTTTTTTTTTTCCTTTGTTTTTGGCAATTTGCCTTACCACTGCCCATCTTTACTTCTGAGAGAATCTACCTATCTGAGGTGCTCATTATGTATCCAATAATATTACTGACCTGTTACCAATTACAGTAAGTAGTTTCAATGTTTTCTTTTAACTTTTTTTTTTTTGTAGTTGTTACTTTTCCAGCCCCTTTCTTTTTTTTTTGCCTTCATCCCAACTTATTTGAGATGTTGCTTCCAAGATGAGGTAATATTTTTCATTATGTAGTAAAATATGTCACTTTCAACTATTGATAAGATAGAATATTGTTTTATGAGATTTGCATCACTGCTTTTTTCTTTCTATAATTGGTTCTGAAGAGTATACATAAAGATTTACTACGTATTCAAAAGCCCTCCATGTCTGTATCACTTATGTTCTTTCCCGCAGCTTGAATAACTACAGTAGTGACTTTCTTTTTGTTAAATAAAATGTTACATGAACTGCAGATCTGAATCATCACAGACCAACATAATACTCTTCTTGGTCTTCATTCTACTTTGGCCAGATGGCCCCGAGGCAAACAAAATAAGTATTTTCTGAACCATCTCTTTCGGCTTTGTGGAGTAGCACTTATACAATGGCTGCATTTTGTGTGTGCTTGTCCGTGTGTGTGTGTGTGTGTGCTTGTACCATATAAACGCACTTTAATGCCATCACCATCACTGAGGGCTTGCTAGACAGATGGCCTGATTTAGCGGCTACAGATTACAAGCCGTTATGGCCTTGTGAAAACTCACTCAGGCCAAAACAACAAACGGTTTCTCTTTAGTTTCCCATTTGAACAAATGGAAGAGAGCTCGTATGCGACACATCGAAGCCCTGTCAATATGTGCTTTCCGATAATGAGAAGTTAAAGGAGGAAAATGTTTATTAAACCTCCTCTGTCTCTATTACTTTTTCTGGCTGTGTCTGTCTTTGCTAATGTCATCTGTTAGTCCCAGTTCTGAGAGATTTGGCAGTGTTAGGAGATAGATTCAGTAATTCCCCTCTTATTCCACCCTTATTTTTGCCTCCTTAGGCCCATATGGACTCCCTCCAAAGAAGGAGCCGCCAGCGGGACGCACCACCACTAACAGAAACCCAGGTAAGCAGGAAACCAAATGGAGATAATCCCCAACAGATCCATCCACAAAATGGATGGAGGGAATAAGCAAAGACTGGTAGATATAAAGAAAAGCAGCAGGGAGAGGGAGGGAGGAGGGCGACAGATGGAGAACGTGCAGCGGTGACATCTGCGGATCTCTCTGTTTAATTCCATATTTCTCTCTGCTTTCCATCCCTCTCCTCCTTCGTCTCTGCACCCGGCCCTTCCAGCTAAACACTGCGGGCGGGGAATGGATGGCTAATAGCTACCTTGGGAGAAGGACAAGAAAAAGAGAGGGAGGAAGAAAGAAGAAAGAGCTGGGGGGAGCAGGAAGGCAGAGAGGGCGAGAGCAGTGGCGACATTTCAGAGAGTTATTGTTGTCATTAGTTTCGATGGCCTGGTTTCTGTAGTTCTGCGGAGAAACAGAAAGAACGACAGAAAGAAACATGAATTACAATACGATGAGAGAGGAGAGAGGAAGAGGCATGAGGGAGTGATGGAGCTGTGAGTAGAAGTGGGAGGCACATAAGGAGAAAGAAAGGAATAATTGAAAAGCAAAGAGGAGAGGGGAATACAACAAGGAGATGGAAATGGAGGGGAGGCTAGATTCATGCTTCATCTCAAAAGTTATTCAGTGGAGGGGAAAGAACATGATTCACTCTCAGCTGCCGTCATTTCTTTTTTTCTCTCGCTTTTTGTGATGTTAAATTTGTGTACCATAGCAAACGTGTGAATTGATGCATTCACACCTTTTCCATTCACTGCCTGCATATATGTAAGAAGTCCATGTGTGAAGTTAGCAACAATAGTATCCATTGTCTTTGCTTGAATGTGTGAAACAGCTAACACTACATGAATGACTTAATCACACGCATATCAGGGGATTTCATACATTTTTGACTCTCAGACAGGAGCATATTAACACACACTTAACTGCACATTTGAAACAATTTGTTTTGACTCCCAACACAACAGTTTTGGCAGAATTCATCATTTTCATGTGAACCATCTCAAGTTATCGGCAGTTTTTTTTTAAATCCTCAGTTTGGTTGTAAACAAATCATTGGGATTGGAGCTGGGTAACACACAGTAAATAGTTTTCTTTCTCTGTCACCTAATTTGCTACTACCTCCACTCAGCCAAATCAAAACACACTGACAATTATACACTCACTGCTAATTCACTCTTTACAGTCCATTGAGGATAAACGTCCATAAATTTGTTTCCTGTCGCAGAGTAAGGCGCTCCTGGTGATTGTTATCTGCACAGTGTGAGGAAGAACTGCCAAAGCAGCATTCGTTTTCATTATGCAAATTGGCTTTTGGGCTTAAAACACGAGGGTTTGGATAGTTTTAGGTTTAATAGTTAGACTCTCATCAAGGGATTTATAAATATCTCATTGTGCAAAACCGTTTAATTCAACTGGATAAACACAAATCCAGTTATTTCTGTGAAATAAACAGTTATTATTAAAAACTGATAAAGCCATTGTTGTTGACAAGAACATAATCTGACCTTTAGTTTGTACCCAGTATTAACAACATAACCACATCCTGTTCTGTGTGTTTGTCGGATTTTCTAATGTATTTGCATCCTCCGGCGTAAAAAGACAATCCTAATATCACGCACTGAAGTGTGTGATTCTATGGGGAAAGTCACGATAAGATGGGAACATGGATGAGTCATTTTGTCACAGGTAAACTTTGTTTAGAGATGCACCAATCCAGTTTTTTTCAGATCCAATCCAATACTGATACCTGGGTTGAACGTATCGGCCAATACCCGATACTGATCCGATACTACTGTTGAATGAATGAACTATGTATCTTGCCATGTGAGTGAAAGCATCAAGTAACAAATTAACACAGATATAAATTTATACTTAAAGTGATACCGTGTAACTTTTGAACCCAATATTAGCCAAATATTATGATACATTATATTCTATCATTATTATTACTGCAAGTAACTATAGCTGATTTCTGCAGTCATTATAGAGCACTTGACGCATGTCGTTGCTCCGAGGGGGCTGCCGTTCTCAAAAACCAGGCATTGTAACTTCTCAGGAGTGGGCCGTCTCTCATTAGATCATGTAACCTGGAGCACTTTAATTAATGGCTTGATGACTTAAAAATCAGCTTTTCAAAGTGGTCTGCAACACTTTTCCAAAACACAGACTGAGGCTGTTTAATTTTGAGACAGTTGTGGCGCCTGTGGGAAGGTACAGGTTTAGTGGCCATAGTGGCCAAAAGTTACACGGTATAACTTTAATAGTATTTATTAACAAATACTAAAGTGTACATTTATCATGATATTAATGAAAACAGAAATGACTGGATCGGAACACTGGATCGGCTACATTCATCCGATATCCGATCCAGCTAATCGGGTAAGGGATCGGTGCATCTCTAACTTTGTTTTAGCAATATGTCTCAATGGAAACATGACCAGTGTCCATTGCATTACCAAACGGCTAATTAAATAAATAAATAAATTTATGAATAAATGAATAAATAAATATAAATATATATATATCAAGAGCAATTATTTACATCTGGAATCTGATCTATAACCTGACTCCCGCCACCTGGTATTTGCAATACCATCTGGGGAGGGAGTTAACCCGATGTCATTTCAAATTAGTCTTTTTTTTCTAAAACTCTTGCATGTGATTGGATAGAAGATCTGTCCGTCATCTTGACTGACACGCTACTTCAGCCACTCACGTTGAACCGAATGACGCAACCCGTGACGCAACTCAGAGCGACACCAGAGCCACCACGCATAGAGGATCAAGTTATCAAAACATGTTATCAAGCTCAAAAAGCTTCAGTCAAACAACATGGCGGCGGCGGCGACAGCTAGTACGAGCGGTGTACAGTCTGTGAACGACTTTTGTCGAATGTGCAAAGAAAACCTCCGGATAAAAGGCAACATAACGCCAAAACGCCGCCCATCCTTCAAAAGTCCCACCCGCGATTAGTGATTGGCTCCTATTATTCTCTAACCAGACGAAATCACCTATAACTGTCGCCTTACTCAGATGGAGTGCGTGAGGAAAGGGAACGCCCCCGCGTGTACTTGTTGAACGCACCCAGATGATGTAAATCAGGTTATCTGATCTATGCTTATAAAGCTCAGTAGAAAAGAAAGAGGGTTTAGAAACATTAACTGTCATTTCTGACCTGTTGCATATTCATCTCTAAGATTAAAGTCAAATGATATGAATGAGAGGCTAGTTAAGAGGAAATAAGGCCTCAAAGACAAAAGAGAAAATAGGTGGAGTGAGAGAGGAAGGAGGAGGACAGGTAAAGGAAGAGGATATAATAAAGAGCGTCGGTGAAAAGCGGCAGTCATAATGGAGATGGAGAGTTGGGGATGTTGGCTTAATGGAGGGAGGAAGAAAGCAGGAGGAGGAGAGAGGAGTGTAATCGACTTCTGGCATTAGAGGTTTGCTCCCAGTCAGTCCGGCGCAACAGGGGGCAGAGCAGTACTTGTGTGTATCTGCTTGCATGGTTGTGTATGTCAATATCTTAGAGTGCGGGTGTGTCTGTGTTACGAGGCGCTGAGCTCAGAGCAAGGTGGGTCATTATGTCTTCAATAACCCAAAGATGGGGAGGACCACGGAACGAGGGAGGGGGTGAGGAAATAGAGGAGACGGCGGAAGAAGGAAAAGCAAGGGATGTGTGCCAAGAATAATGATGGACCAATCCAACTGCTCTATCTCGGCCTTAACCAGTTCACAACTCGTGCTCACACGATTGGGCGCGAGTCCCACTCCTGCTCTATAAACACAAGCACAGATGCACACACGTACACACTTCCAGACCACCGTTCACCTGCTGCGTTCTGACCCGACCTCCTGCAGAGACAACTGTGAACTCACAGGCTGTGATGATCTTTGGTTTCAGGCAGACACGGTGGACGGGAGGAAGAGAGAACTGGGCAGACTAACAGAAGGATAGCCTGACAGACAGTTTGATAAACAGACCCACAGATAAAAAGACAGACAGGCGGGCAGGAAGGCTAGCGGGCAGCCAGAGTGTGTGGTCTGGGGGTAGAAGCAGAGCTGGGAGGCTCCCTTCATGTGGTTGACTGTAATACTAAGTAAATACAGTTGTTAAGGTTAGGGAAATAGTCTGTTACCTTGATACACACTGTGGTTTAGCCATGCTTTCCACAAAAGCATACTGTACAGCGCAGTCACACTCACTGCGGACATTCCTCCCTGTTTTATATGCACTGCTGTCCACTTCATCACATCAATAAAGAGACCACAAATAAGCTTCTGTGAGATTTGCTGCATACTTACTGCATTCCACTGGGTTAAGTCGATGCAGCCACTTCTCACTGAGCTAAACCTTCACCGTTACTCATGTTGTTGTGGTACAGAGCCATAAAGAATGGTATGTTTTTGCAAAAGCCCATGAAAGCTCAACTTGTGAAGGCTAGCTGTGTTATTGCTCTGGTTTATTTGTCATGATTAATAGGTGGATTCAGTCGAAGCACAGAGCGTAGAGATTTGGATACGGTGAATGTTGGAGTAACATTGTTCTGTGATTTGGTTTCAGGTGGTGCGGGGAACTCCACCCACTCTCAAGGGTCTTTTGACGGAGGCAGAGATGAGAACGGACCCCTCCAGCCTTCTAACATCGCCCTCATCGCCGGTGCTGCGGGAGGCTCCGCCTTCCTCCTGCTGGTCACCGCTGTGATATGCATTGTGTGCTACCGACGGCGGCACGCAAAGCACTCGGATACCCACCACCCCCCGCTTTCGCTCTCCTCCCTCACCAGCCCCAAGCGGGGCGGCGGTGGGGGCATTACCAGCTCTAACAACAACGGCTCAGAGCCCAGCGACATCATCATCCCTCTGCGGACGTCGGACTCGGCCTACTGCCCGCACTATGAGAAGGTGAGCGGGGACTACGGGCACCCCGTCTACATCGTCCAGGAGATGCCACCTCAGAGCCCGGCCAACATTTACTACAAAGTATGAGACAACCGCTGCTCTGGCCAACTGGACACACCCACCTCCCTCCACCTACTACCAACCAGTCCCCCGCTCCAAATGAAGCCACAGAAAAGCTTGCCATCACAGCTCTAACCCCCTAATCGCCTCAATACTACCAGTATTGTCCCCTTGGACCCCCCCACTCCCTCCCACTCTTCGCCCTGTGAGCCTGCAACCCCGGCCACAGTTGTGTTTCTAGCTGAATAAACCACCCCAACCCATTCTCACACAACTGGGCCATTAAGTACGTACAAGGGGTAATGTCTTAACCGTACAGCACCCTTCTTAACAAGGCCCTCGCGAATGGGCAAGAGGCTCTGAGTGCCCCCGTCTTGTTAACTCAGAGCTCAATGAGCCCCGCCCGTGTGTTACTGAAGAGTTATCCCCTTATCGCCAGCGTGTATGCGCAGCACACACTCTTTTTCTAGTGTGGACCTGGCGTCGGGACATGTGATGTTTTGAAATAAAAGATTAAAAAAGAACTTCAACTGAAAGGAAAAAAAAAGGATCCACCCATGACCCCACTCAGCACCGGAGAACTCTGATTCCCAGAGGCCACACCCGCCTAGCCCACCACCCCATCCCCTCAAGAGCTCTATCAGCCAACCAGAGACCAGCCCCTGCCGCTAACGCGATGATAAAACCCTAGTTTGATTGTGTTTGTTTCTCCTGAGAAAAAAAAAAACGGGGGTCTCGGACTCACTCGAACGGTACGCCCGATCGGTACGCCCGAGCGGCGCACTCATGACCAAGCCCAGGCCTGAAGAGACCTGACCAATCGGTGACTCAGAATCTTGTATATTTTAATAATATGTGTGTGAGACTGTGTGAATGTGCATACAAGTTGGATAATAATTATGGCGCTGCTGCTCCACATTAGCTGTGTGTGTGCAGTTAGTGTGCTTCAGCAAGTTTGCAAACATGCGCGTGGGGTTTAGTTTGTGTGTGTGCGTGTGCTTTGTATGTGAGTGATTGTGTATGAGTGTGTGTGTTCTTTAGACTTGTCTTAAATACCAAAACACAAAATAGTGAGCAAATATCAAAAAAAGTGAGATTTTTTATGGCTATCAACACTTATAGATTATATATATGAATATCCAGTAAATAATTTCTAGATGTTTCTTTTCTGTTTTCTATTGTTTTATCATTTTTACCCTCTCTGTTAAACTACACTTCTGTTGCTAGACATTTTTTATCTGATATTTTTTTGGTTTTCACCACTTCGAGTGACCTTATTCCCCGCCCCTTCCCTTTTACGTTGTATATTAATTTAATCTCTTAATTTACCCGACAAACAGAAGTTGTTTCTCTCTCCTCTCTTTCTCATTCACTCCCTCCTCCTCTTCCTCCTCTCCCCCTAGGGTCTACTCTGTGTATATTTTTATAGCTCCTTGTACTATGCTGTAGTTTTGAGGTCTAGACCTCGTTTGTGGAAGTGTTGAGATAGAACCATCTATGAAAGTTTTTTTTTGTTTTTTTGTTTGTTTGTTTTTCTTTTTTTTAAAAAAATTGCAGAAGTGAAAAAAGCTGGGGTGGGGGAGAGGTGGTGATGGTGGGGAAGGGGAGGCAAGAGGGGACGAAATGAAAAAGAAGAACAATGGAGAGAAAACGCTGTCTCGGGAGGAGGAATAACGCGGCATCTGAATGCAGGACTTATAAAAAACTAGACGGAGAGAGGGAGGGAAATGAGGAAAAAGGACTGTGAAGCAGTTGCGCGCTAAAGAGAGGAAGCTGAGTGCAGAATGGGAACGGCAGGAGTGAGAGATGACGGAAGGATGGAGAGCGTGGATGAAAGAGTGGCTGGCGAAGACAAGAATGGAGAGTCTCCTCAACGGAGGTGAAGGACTGACAGCCAAAACGGATTTCAGTGGAGCTGAACTCTAACTGTGGAAAGGAGAGACCTCATCACAAACACACACACACACACATCCACTGTGATGTAACTCCTTCACACTTTACGTTAACATGAGATGGCACATTTCTGATTTGTTCCTCTTTTCCGTCAAAATTTGTGTTGAAACGCATCTCTGTGTATCGCACAACACACACACGCTCCCGTTTATGATAGAGGTGCACACCCCCCAGACAGTCGGTACACGATATTTCTCTGTTCGACGCACAAACACACACCCTCCCACACTACCTAACGCAAATTTCACACATTTTAATGACTGTCACAAATGCTTACTGATTGCATTGAATGACACGCCTTGCCTCCTGCTTGTTTTTCCTGCAAACACCCATTCAACACACACTTTCACCCACACCCAATACGAAACTTGATTACTTTCATATGACTCTGTGATTAAGACTAACCCGATGGACATGGAAGGGATGAAAAGAGCGATTGTGTGTGTTGTGTTTTCTCCTCTCCTTCACATGCTCTCACACCCTCGCGCACACACACACACACTGAAGCCCAGCACCTCGACCTCAGAGAGCAACGTCATGTTGCTGCGTTCAGAGGTGCGATATGTTCACATGTGCATACTAATAAAGCTGTTTTGTGTTGTTCAAACATGTTTATGGCTTATGTGTAAACTGGGTAGTGGCAGAAAGCTTATAATTTGTTTAGACACGCACACATACACCTACACACAAAGCCTCCAGTATTGTTGCCATGTTTCCTGTGTGAAGCCAGTGTTAAATCTGAACCTTTCAACATTTCTCTGCTGTTTTGTATCAATATCATATAATCTTTTAAGTGTCACATTTGTCTGAAATGACTTTGTTCAACACATGATGATGTTCAGATATAGTTTTTGTACCATGGAGGAGGAGTTTGGATTGTATTTGACTGTATCAAAATTAAGAGAAAAAAGAAAAAAACACCTCAAATTCTTCTTTTCGTGCAACTACCGACTTGTGTTTTTTTTTTTAATGTATCCTGTTAAGTCTGTGTCTATTTAAACATGCTCAGAGTACCTAAAAAAAATCCTCCCAAGCCAAAAGAAGTGTGTGTTACTCCGTTTTTAAAAAACCTCAGCAACGTTTTGGAGCACTCAAACCCAAAATGACAGTATTTTTATTTTCAGAAATTGTCGCTGTCGCTAGGAAAAAAACAAAAATTCTTGGACTCTGGCGAAAAAAAAAAAAAGCAAAAAAAAAAAAAAAAAAAGCTACTGCCCTTGTTTTTGTCCATTTCACTCCCTCTCCTACTCCCTCTCAGCAGAATGTCAAGTATCTCTTGGACTCAAAGATCTGTTTTAATTTTTGTTTTTATTTTGTTGATGTAATTTCAAAGTTGTTTCTCTGGCTTTCACTGTTTGTGTTTGGTCGACTCAACGTTTAGGCTTTTTCTAGAAACCGCGGATGCTGGTTGTCATGCTTAAAAAAAAGAAAGAAGAAAGTGCTGTTTCTATGGTACATGGGGCAGAGAGAGAGAGAGAGAGAGAGAAAAAAATCAGTTCCCTCACCTCCTTGTTGGTGAAAGTGTGTGTGTGTAATGTGTGTGAGTGTGTGTGTGCTTCTTTGTGCCAACAGCCAGCGAGCGGAGACCACGGATGGAGGTGGTTCTCATATGTGACGTGTTGAGACTTTGTATTTGGGACACCTCTGTGTGAGAAGGGTTTTTTTGTGTCCTCTCCTCCTCTTCTTCTCTCCTCCTTTACCCCCTTGTCTACTCATCACGGCGACCCCCTGAACCCCCTCCCTTTCTTTACTCCTACCCCCCCCCCCCCCCCTCCAACACACCTCTAAAGAGAGGAAAAAAACTAGTACATTCCTGGTTTGGAAAAAGAAAAAAGATTGAATAAAAAAACAAACAAAAATGTTTAAGCACCACTCTTTTGGTCCTGTTGTGTGATTCATTATTGCATGAGGGTCCGCTGAGGTCTTTTGTTCTGCCAGTGTGTGCGAGACAGAGATTGAGAGAGAAAGTTCCTGAGGCCCACTAACCCTGCCTTTAATAGCAGGTCTCTCCCCTTATCTCTCCGTTGGGCTCGTCTCAGCAGGGAGTCTTTCACTGCCTCTGCTAATAACACCGCCATTTCAGACACACACACACTGGCTCTCCCACTGGTGTTATCAACAAGTTATCAAACCAAGCTTCGTTAGTGTTGAGTGTTGCTTGGCAACGTATTGACAGAGCTGATTTTATTCTCTGTCTCCCTCTCAACACCCCTTGTCCTCCTCTGTTCCCCCTACCCCAGCTTTGTGGCACATTTCTATGGCAACTGCCGTCTTTTGCGCCCCTCCAAAATTTGCTTCATCCGGTTATGGATGTGCCTGTTCATGTGTGTGCTTTCAAAGGTATTCCAGAGTATGGCGTACCACCAGGGTGGCCTAGGGTAAAATGACCAGGCAGCTGCTTTTGCCCTTTGATCTCTGATGCATGAGAGTAGATTACCATCCGTCACACACATCCATCCGCTGATCCCACCTACACAAACTCCACCGCATGTCTGTATACAAATGCAGCCTTTTTACAATACCACACACCGTCATTGATCTCGGAAGACACTTGTCATTGCCTCTGCCATGACAACGTGTCAGTGTGTTGGAGGCCAAGCACAATGCAGGTTGGGAAACGGCAAACATCCATCCAACCAGCGACCTGCTGGGGCTGCTAATCTACCAAGCACCTGCAGTCAGTCGCTACTTCCCTCTGCAGCAATTTTCTCATTTTCATCTCCTTTCTTTCCCTTTGTACACACGGTGCAGCAGGAAGTATTCACCTCTAATCTTATAAACCTCCATCTCAAGCAGCTTGTAAAGCAAAAAAGATTATTTACTGCAACTGAGATTTAGAATTGAGAAACACTCTCTAATTAGAACTGGCTCAGCCGCCTGTTTATCTCAACTGATTCCTGGCATCAAATAACTTTGCCACAACTTGCATTTTAATATTATGACATGTTAGTAGAACATGCATTGATAATACCAGAATTACCTTGAAATTGAAGCAGCTAAATAGTTTGTCTGGCATCTTTATAAAAAAATACAATATTATTTGGATATATTTTTAATTAATGAAATACAACACGCAAGCCAACTTGTCAAATCTCAAGTTCTTCTGCACCTTGAGTCAATAGAAAGGGTTCTATACACAACTGAAGCAAATCTAAAGGGATCGTGTGAAAAGAAAAAGAAACCGTGATGCAGTTAACCACCGTTAACTGGTTTCAAGTTGACGAGTTAGGCTGTGTTATGCCTCTAGTTCTATTGTTAGTTGCATTTCAGTAGAAGAAGCTGTTGTCTAAACTGGGAACGAACCCTGAAACTTAAACCTCTGGGAATATTTGGGATATTACATCATCATTGGGAATACAGTCTTACTACAAGTCTGAGTTCTTGGACTCAAACTGAATTGTGCTAACAGAAAGTTAAAAAAATAAGAAGAGGAAGGGAACAAAGTAATAAATCAATAATTGTTGAAGTGTACTTAGATGAGTCAGTGGCACAGCAAACCAGCAGACAGGCGAGTGCTCCAGGTTTGGCAGAGTTTCCAGGACTGCGGAGGAGATGGATTCAAGGTGAGTTTTTCAGGAGGACATACAGAAACTCCAAACGTAAGTGCAGGTGTGGCTCAGAAGGTGGTAATTATAGGTATGACAAAGGTGAAGGACTGTTCAGCCTCTGGATTTGCAGCAGGAAATATTCCCAATAGGCTCCAAGGGGACATGACAGAGATAATAATGAAAGCTTCATAATATTACAAGGAATATCTGGATGAAGCACTGCAGTTCATTCAACAATCTGACACTGAGTGGGAAGAGAAGGGGGGGGGGGGGGGGAGGGGGGGTAAATATACTGCAAGGTTGATGAGCTGATGGGAGACAGGTCTGCCTGAGGAATCTGTCAGAGCAATGAGGCAGCAACACACACTCTCACAGGGAGGGAAGACAGGACCGGCAACACAGTGAGGAGAAAAAGCGAAGTGACACAGAAGGACAGACATCTGAAACCAGAGGCTGGTGACAAGTGGTCAGTCATGTGTTCATTATTTGCCTGCTCAGACCAGAAACAGCTGCTGAGAAACTTCCAGGTGACACGCAACTTGTTTCCTCTAAATGTGTTTGAAGTCTTTTGAAACAAACATAAACTACCTCAAGTAAGTTTATAAAAAAAATTCCTATTTGAAAAGGAAATGAAAAACCACAACAGCCAACTGACACCGGTTGGTAAATGCAGCACACTGTCAGCACCCAGATGGTGAGAAACTGTTAAAAAAATCTGCACACTTCTCCCTCTCGGTGGTTGGAGTTGTACTGTAGTTATCGGTACTCAGGGGAATGCTAATGCTAGCTGGTACATAGTTGTGTGGCATCTCATAGCACTCATATCTCCATTTACCTTCAGCCGGAGTAAAACCCACTAATCAGCTGTGGTATGTGAAAACTCCTGGAAGTTTGCGCAACACGTTTAACAAAACTGAGAGCACAAATTCAACTAATGAACTAATCCAGTCTATTATTTCGCAAAGACTTACAGTAGGTAGAATTAATCAAATTATTTTGTGATCTCTAAAAGGGATGTAAAATTATCCCACGCAGTGTGGAAAATAACCATTGATGCCTAAAATAATATCCAGAAGAGCAGAACTCAAGAGTTCTTGTCTGTTTCCTCATAGCACGGCAGCTGAGAGCCATTTTGACATACGTAACCTCATATGACTTGTTTTTGCCCAGTGATACTGCCACAACTTCCCCAGATCACAAGTCATTCCAGCACTTCAGCAGCTGATTAGTCCTACATGTGAACTAGATGTATTTCTGATTTACTCTAACCAGCCATCCCTGCATTACAAGAGGAAATGGGCAACAATAAAGAAGATAAAGCTTGACAACAAATTGCTAACTCTAATAGCAAACCAGTAGTGATAATGCGCCTTGAATGGCTCACATGGAAACCAGCAGCAATATTCCCTTCAAAGAGGAACTAATGCTAATCTAATGGCTGTTAAGCCATAATGAGTTTGCCTGCTTCTTTCCAGTCGGGTTTAAAGGAGGCCTGTTCAGACTATCGGGACTGCTATGGTCCCCTTATCATTACATGCTCATCATTACTCCTGCTAATCTGTTCTGCTATATGCACACACAGATGAATATTAATGCCATGGAGGATGATAGCTGCGTGTGCGTGCCGCATGAACACACACAGACAGATGCAGATAGGCAGCAAAACTTGGGACGACGCGGCACACAAAGACGAGCGCGCACACTCTTGCATCTCTGTGTGTTGCCAAGTGAGACGACTGAGCTTCCTCTTCAGCTCCGCAGAGGAGGGAAAGCCTGATGTGCTGCACACACACACACACACACATGCAAGCTGCCTTCTCTGATACTTTATCACAGCAGCAGAAGGAAGGAAAAAGAAAAGAATCAGTTTTAAGTGAAATCAATAGAGATAATCCCCTAAATTAGATTTTGAAAAGCTTCGCTGCTGATGCACAACTTAAAACCAGAGGATTGGCCCACTTGACTTACCAACGAAACAATCCTCGAGTAAGACGCGTTTACCATGGGAATAAGCGAAGGTCAAGGATAAGAGGAGAGGAAGAAGTGGGGAGCGAGCAATGCTCAAAATCAAAGAAATATACCCAGGAATGTGCATAGAGAATCAGGCTAACTTTGCTGTGATTGCAATGTCAGAGTGATTAATGTAATGTGGTGTCCCCAGCCCCCCCCCCCTTCAGAAGAGGGAGGCTTTGCAGAGTGCAGGGATGGTTTTGCACCTGACAGACCTGAATGTCATGTCATGATTGGAGGCGAGATGAAGGGTTAAAAGGTCAAGCTATTTGATTGGATGCAAAGGGTTTGTCATGGAAGAAGACTGTGTGCGAGTAATTAAACCTCAGCAGAGGAATCGTCAGCCGAGGATCCACCATGCTGATGCCGGCAGTTATGTCTCTGTGCCTAAAAATTGCTCTTGTTGCCCCCCCCCCCGCCCCTTTACTCTCTCCTTCCTGTTTTCAGCTCTCCTCTCTGTCAAATTCACTCTCTCTCCTCTTTCGCCACCTGATTCTCACTCCCCTCCTCTCCCTCTCTTACCTCTCCAAATCTTTCAGTTTCTGTAGCAGGAGTGGGAAAAATGTTACAGTTAATAACAGGCCTGATGACAAGTGCAGCTGCGATCTTGCTAATGCAGAGCTGATAGTCTGAGAGAGGGAGGGACGGTTGGAAAATGGCTTGGTTACTCAGTGGGTGGGTGGGGGGCAGGGTGGGAAGGTTGTATATTATGTGTTTGGCCAGAGGATATAACAGCGTTAATTTCAGATGATTAACTTGTTAATATTCCTGAGTGGATGGAGCCACCGCAACCCTCACCGCTGCAGACAAGCTTAAGTTTAGCAATGCCTCTGCTTGTCACGCGAGCAGCTCTCCTGTCCGCCCCCAACCCCTCCAGCAGACACACACCATGTGCATACATACGACCAAAGCTCTTGGAAATAAATGAACTGGGTCTTGTTCAATTTAAAAAGAAAAACTTTGTCGCTGAATTCGATGCACAACTTTTGAAAGACTCCAACCCCCCCCCAAATACATCTGCTTATTTTCTCTAGACGCGAGCACTTCCAAAAATTAAGACAAGCATAATCAGTTCCACATAGTTACAGCATCAAATCGACAGTTTGCGATACCTCTTGCATGAGCAGAAATTGTCCAATCATAATTTACAGTAACTAGGCATGGCAGGCTTGTCAAGCTTTGGATTGCTCTGGTGTGCACAGAGGCGTGCCGAGAGAACAATTCACAAGCAAAAAAAATCTGTTTTCCATCAAACATCAAAATAATAGTTTCAATAAATGCAAATTTGAATGTAAACCCATATTGCAGCAAAAGTCAAAGGAATGTGATATTATGAAGAGAAATCTGCTAATATTTATATGTTTTCAGCTTCATCAGTCAGACTGGTATGATTCTCAGAACCACACATATCGTCACCTAATGTTATTTTTGGAGATTTAAAAAAAAAAAGTGTAAGATGTGCACTTTGCAGAGCTCATTATGATGCCAGCTGCTCCTTCCTGATTTTTTTCTCTCCTCTAACCCAAGCCTATCTCAGTGTAGAAATAGCTTTGATTTAAACAAAAATATCAGCTGGCCTTCACCATCAAGGCTGCTTCTCTTGTGAGAGAAAAACTATGAGAAAAATAAAAACATTAATCCAACCTTTGCCTGTTCTCTGCTCATCTTGTTTGAGCATGTTTTTCTGTAGTAAGCTCGGCGCACAAAGAGGGGATTAAGTTGGAACAAAACAACCAGTCTGATAGTTAGTTTCCCTGCCTTTCTTCATTATAATAGCAGTTCATCTCAGGAAAATGCACTTCCTAATTATTTCCATTTCCACAGCATGAATCATCAGTTTTGAATGATGCTGTTTTACCTTGGTATTGAATTTTTTAGTCAATCCTCTAATAAAATATGAAATATATTAGCTACACATTGAGAATCTTTTTTTAAATGTTTGCCAAACTGGCAAAAGTTAGCATTATCTTGTAAGCTGCATGTGTGACAAAACAAAGCTATCTGCATGGCGTGAGGACCAAATGTCAGATGCTTAAAACGTTTCGGTGTTGCATTACAAAGCTCCAACAAATGCATTCATCACAGAGAAAGTAAACGAGTTCAGTGAAAGTTCAAGCAAATCCAGGTCAATTGTATATTATTACTAATTCAACCCAGTTCAGGCTTAAGTCAAACAATGAAGTCATGTGTACTTGTAATTATTTGATAGAGATCTATTGTAAAACGACATTTAACAAATTGTATTTTTACCCAATTCCTCACTATATATGGGAGAACACACTCCTTTTTATCAAATGTGCACATAAAAACTTTACATCCCAATGAAAAGGGCTTGACAGTGAAAGCAACAGAGAGAAATTTCCCCTAATGTGATGTAGAGTCGGATCAGTGAAGCAGTTTCATTTGCTGATGTCAGATCTGGACGCACAAGCAGAAAAAAACAACATAGAGTGGAAAAAGTACCAATAGAGGTTAGAACAAACAAAAAAAAGTTATAGTTTGTTTGAAAACAGGAAGCCACAAAGTAAATGAGCTTGCATGAGGACATTGTCTGGGCTGCGGCAAACCCTGCATCAGGCAGCGATCATGTTGTAACAGAAACTCATGACAGTCTCTAAATACTGGTTAAATTACATCAATAACCAGAGCAGCTGAACAGACTGTCACTCAGATGGAGATTTTAATAAGAACTATTGATGATGAACAACAGTAAATAATAAGCAGGCTCTTCCAGACTGAGGCAGCTGTATAAATAGTTAAATGTTAAATTCTGCTGTTTTGCTCCTCATATTACATGATCTCAAATATTTTTTCATCAAATGGTATGTGCATAGTTTACTGTATGCATCTGACCTCTGTAAACTGCTGAAAGTTTGACAAACTCACCAAATTTACATAAAACTGCTGCTTTTGTGGCTTTGCACACAATAACGCGACTTCATTCTGTCATATTAAACTTTTTAAAAAGCTAGATTGTGTCATTTTATTTAGATATGCAACATAATGAAAGTGTAAAATACTTTAACCAGGTGTTATTCATAAATAGAGATACACCTTAGGACAATACACAACAGCGTCATTGTTCACAAATATATTCCTCACTCACACACTGAAACTGAGCGCAGATAAACAAACCCAGGCCGACTTTACATAAACCACACTCTCAGAGAAATTCCAATCTAACCCAACAAAACAAACCCTTCAGTACTCGCTGGTGTGTCAAGATTGAAGTTTATTTCCAAAACACCCTTCTATTGTTTCATGCAGCAGTTTACCAGGCACCTCATTTAAAGAAAAAAAAAGAAACCTTCTTGGATTTCAGGTTCATTGTTAAAGCGAAGGAATGCCCTTGCTGTCTGACAAAGAAGCTGTGTTAGTGACATCGGGGTGGTCTTGCAGATAGAGAAACCTGCAGCCGAAGCATTGTGGCTTCTTTGTTCACCAACATCTTTCCTGCTGAAGTGTCCTTTAGCAAGGCACATGAAGCCAGGGGTGACTTACAGTTTGCGCAAGGAGGAAAAATGCATAAAATGACCACAACTGAAGGCAAAGTTTTGTCAAATAGCCTTTCATGGTGTTACATGAGGATTGCACAAACATATTCCACCTCCTAGTCGGTTGAACTGCTTCATACACTGCTGCTGTTACACTAAAAGGAGGAAATTTATATGAAGGGACACGTTGCCTGAAGGCACTGTCAGTCACTTTATGATGAAAAAATCACTGCACACTGAGCCCAGTCGACAATTTAATGTACAAAAATAAATATTTATATTACATGGCTCATTACCATATAACAGCTAATAGAAAATATTTCACTCAAATTAAAAGTCCTTTAAAGCCAACATAATTCTGACTGACAGTCTGTTCTATAGCAGTGTTTTATATATTAAAACCTTCATCTGATGAATAAATATTATGCCAGGTAAATGCAAAGGAGTAAAAGCAGTCTTTCTGCACAGCAGTAAAGGATGAAACAAGACTTCAAAAATGTCATGATCTGTGTATTTATCAGAGGCACTGATAAAAATCAAGGTGGCACTTTGCTCGCTTCCAATATTTCTTCCCTAAATGGCAAAAAAAAAAAAAAAGGCAACTTATGGTCCTTATCACCGTAAAACCTCCATCAGTGACGACCGGAGCAGCAATAAAAAAAAAGCTTTAGTATTGTAGAATCCCAAATCAGATCAGAAAAAGCCCCACTTACGAAGGGGCTTTAGGGTGAACGGGTGCCAGACTGCCAGGATTAGTCTTAACAGCTAAAGCATGCAATTTGCTCTTGCAATTGGTGATGAAGGGGGCTCTTTGGATGAGCAGCGTTCATCTTTTAGAGCTTGTTTGTGGCTCTGTTTTATTTGCATTCATTTCTAAGACTGAGATGGAAAAGTCCTGGTAGTACGAGGTACTGAGGCACAAAAATATGTACATAGCCCTCACAAAGCGTGACCCCGGTTGTAAATTTTACCAAAGGAGTTTTGCAGCAGAGCCCAGGAACGGAGGGGGGGGGGGGGGGGGCAGAAAGAAGTTTCTTACATGTAACATCTGTTTTATCTGTGGCTGCATTTGAGCTCAAGTATCCCTGGAATTTGATAGGAATGTGCCGGAGCCAAACTAATTAACAATGAAAGACTTGTTCTGTTTTTGTAAAGAAGAGAGCAACATGTAAGATACAGAACAGTTTTCATCATACCAATTTGTGCATGTCACACCTATTTCAAACCTTTAATGCATCATCGTTGCCGTGAGGAAGCGTGTTCATAACAAGATGAGAGGGCGCGTGAAGAGCTGGGAAGTTTCTCATGTCTAGTTCAAAGTTTAGTGCTAACCACAGGGAGGTGGATTTCTACCTGCACACATTTCCACGATCAAATTGTGTCATGAGACCTTTCTCTAAATGATGCCCGGGCAGAGTTCAAAGCAAATCCTGTTCAAAGGGAATCTGATTAAAATTTCACTCAGTCAAGTCTAAATGTGATCATGCCAAAGTCATCCTGGTTAGCACCACACCCTTTGACATGCTTGCAAAGGGGAGCTTTGGCATCTTTAAAGACACTTTTCAATCCATCAAGAAGGATTTCACACCACTTGTGCAGCAGCAGCCTACCATTAGCCTCTGCTGGTAGTCGGAGCAGCCAGTTGAATTTTCTCACTCTCTTGCCACAGCTGTCTGGCTCATACCCGGATCTTCCAACTTCCTGCCTTTGGCTGCTGTAACCCAGAAACAAGTGTTAACAGGATATTAAATCGAACATATTTTACCATCAGCAACATCCCACTGTGTTTTTTGATATTAAAGTCATCAATCATTTTGTGACAGTTTGTGGCACTTTCACAAAGGTTAATGTGCCATTTTTAAATGACCACAGGCACTTTGCCCTTGTAGAAACACTGCAGTGATTTTTCTGGAAAAGAAAAGGCATTTGTAAGATTTAGAGATGAGATCTGTTTATCAGGTCCACAATGGGACAACATTGATCTGGGCATTACCATTTTCTTTAGCTATTTTTAGGTTGGGAATGTGATGTAAGGGTCTAAAGTAATGCCGCACATTAGTGCAGATAATGCTCGTAGCAAGCAACCGATTCGGCACACCTGGAGGAGACCAGTGGAGCGCCAGTAAGTATGCTGAGTTTAAACGAATAGTTTGAGTTGTTGTTTTGAAATGTGGGACCATCTGGGGAGTGGGAACTATGCCATCAGCTCTCTCAGCCATAACAAATCCTAAACTGCAAACAGCAGTAGAAGAGTAAACTGAACAAAGGCGAGAGAGTCCAACCAGCTGAAACAGCCGCCATCCCCACCAGAGAGCAAGATAAAAACTATTCCTAAGGGACAAACGGGGACATTTGCAAGGAACCTGAGGTGACTCGCAAGAAAGCTCAAGTGGACCACGGCAGGCGTGTTGGATTTTTAGGGCACCTCCGTTGGAGTTTTTTGAGGATGGAAGATGGAAAAATAGCTGCAAACAGTGATGGAAAAAAAATCTGGGGGTATTGTCTTGTTGAATGATTTCAATTGACTATTTATTTTACTTTTTGCATCTTTCAATTCCTGGAAGTGTCTGACGGTCAACAAAGGCAATGAATTTAAAGGGGTAATTCGTAACTTTTGACATAAAACCAAAATTTCGAGTTAGCCGGGGTACTGCCCGCTTACCCACCATGTGTCTCTCATGTTGTGATTGTCTGAGTTTGTGCTTATTTGTATAGTGTGTCTTTTTATTGTCTCCCAGCTCTCCATCTGTGTACCCGTAGAGTTCGGAGAGCTCTTTCTTTTTTTTACCACCTACCCACCTTTCCTTTGTTATGGTTTTCCATATCTGCAAAGGTACGCCCTGCGAAGGGCTGCGTGGCGACTGTCTGCCTAATCCTGTCTTGTTTATATGTTTTGTCTTGGATGGGTTGTACTGAAACATGAATTTCCCCTCGGGGATCAATAAAGTATCTTTGATTGATTGATTTGATTTGATTAATCACTGGAGACAGTTTCCCAGTCAGCATTTCCATGTGGGGCCCATGGGTTAAATGTTTGCTGCATATGAGGGGCCCAAGTGGGTTTGTCCACGGTTTCCATGGTGGCCCCACCTGTGTTTTCCCATGTAGCCTATAGGCATGGGCTTGAACTGGGCAAATTTGCAGATCTCATAGTTTAAGTTACATGGGCCCCATATGTGAGGACATGTTGGATTTTCATGATGAATTTGAATTTGTTTAAACCTGTGTAATACTTTTGGAATTCAGTAATGACATGAGTATTTTTTGTGTTCAAGATGAAATGATTGTTCAGTTTTGCTTACAGTAATAAAGTATTTCATGCTTTTGTCTTCATATTAATGAACAGTATTTAACAAGCAGTTTGAAGAGCTATTACTGGTAAATGACTTGGCATTGGTTGACATGGAAGTGAATTATTTGAAGAACGTACCATTTAAAGTTTTATTACCTTAAACCTTTGATCTACTGTGCATTATAGCTGTTGTTTCTGCAGTAGCGTTAGCTTTGCTTTTGTACGGTAGCTGAATAAGTCAAGCAAATGTGATTGAAGCAGCAAAATGGAATTCAACCAGGATCAGTTCCAGTACTTAGAGCTGCTCTTCCACAGTTTTGCTTATTTTTGTTACATACTGTAGCTTACCATGAAGTTCCTGATAATACAAACATCAGCAGCCGTTCCCATTGTGTTTAGCGAATTACATTTGTCCCTCAGCAATCTACTTACAGCTTGTCTGAAACTGTGCTAAAACAAGATCTGATTAGATTATAGTCATGTGAAGAAGACTCTAAAGTAAGACTATGGCTGTGCTCAAATGAACACCCTACTCCCTAACTCCTCATTCCCACATGGCTGCACTATATATCACACTATAAACTGTAGTGCACTCATTCTTTTGGGGTTTCGAACATCAAGCTGACTATTTTGTTCCTCACTCAGGCTGGTGTCAATGCGGCAACCATGGCGGCAACAGCAACGGCAACAACGATGCACAGAAAGATGTCATTCCGAATCAAATCCATAATTTTATGTGAAAATATTCAATTTCCTTACATTGTATTTTTTTCTTTTTGGTGTTTTTATATCTTTCATTTTTCCGCCATTGGATGTGTTCACCTCCTCACGATGTTCAGTGCTACTGCCCACAGTGCATTGTGGTCTATATGCTAATCCGACGAGCGTTTCGTGTGTTTCGCCATCTTGCGGCGCCGCCATTGCAAAGGGAACGAGTCCCAACGTATCTGCCAACATGGAAAGCAACGTGAATATCTGGATTTACAACGTTGGACAGTCGTCTAAGGTCATGATAACTCACAGGTATGTGATCTGGAGATCTCTAAAGTACTCTGGCATTTTTTTTTTTTTTTACATCAGAGCATTTAAACTATTATTTATCTCCGGAAACTGGCTTTAATTACAAGCCACACTGGAATACACACGGAGCACAGGGCCCGGCCCCTTTATAATAATCATAAGTAATCTCATGATTACTTATCAAAGTTTAAAAAAAACTAAACTCTTTCAAAGGTCGTTACTTTTCTATTTTATCACATATTTGGCTTTTGGTATTGTTTAAAGACTGTACAGACCACGTAGCCTTCACATGTCCTGCAGATGAAACAAAAAGCTGCAGGACACCGTCTTCCTGATCCTTTTGTGTTTCTGACTGAACTGTTTTTATTTTCTGGTCCCAACATTGACCTGATCAGAGCAAATAACGTTATATTTCACAATATTTCCCAGATTAGTAACTCGAAGCAACACCACAGCTGTCTGTTTTAGCGTAAGCTAGCATAATAACGTTATGTGGCGCTTTATTTTCGGGAGCATAGATATGTCAAATGAAGTGTCAGATTAATGAGTGTTCACCATAATTTACCTTGTTTTTGTTGGTGGGGATTAAACCAGTGTTTTCTCCGTCGTGGTAGCAAGTTATCTCTCCTCTGCTCTGTGAGTGTCCGATATTCCTCCCCGATACAAATACATTGACATCAGTGGACTGAGCATCAGTTTTGTTACAGACAACAGAAATCTTTATGAATTAAATGTCTGTGACCTTCTTATTCACTTATTACCACAATTAAAGTTTCCCTCTGCTGTTCCAACAACCAGGAATGCGACAGTCCCTCCAGATTTCCTCCATGTTGTTAAAGAAAAAGTCTGATTCTCATCTGGTCTAATTACACATGTACAGAACCCCCCCCCCCCAGCAATTGCGGCCAGTCTAGTTGTGGCGTTTGGCCGGATTAGTCTATACTGCCCTGTGTAGGGATAATTGATGCTCACTGCTTCTCAAGATGCAGTGTGGATAATTTTGATTGCACTACTTTTTTCTTTCTGAACATTCGGACACCCCTAAAAAATGGCCTGACCCCTCTGTAGGGCCCCGTGTAAATAGGGCGAACATTGGGACAGAGCCCTTGATTCCTCTAAAAGAAGAGTAAATATCCGAATTGTGGTTCATTTGTACTCAGTTGTTCTCCCAGTCTACACTTGGATAGTCTTATTCTAACAGATCAAGTCAACAGATAAACAGGTGTGGTCCCAACAAACTGCCAGGTAAACACATAAAGCCATGTGCATCCGCTGTCATGTAGATCCTGCCAGATTCTCCTAGATGCCCACAGAACATTTCTGTTACACTCCAAGTATTTAGTCATGGCCAACATAGAAATAGCAGGGTTTTATTTATTTATTTCTCCGTTTCTACAGATGTTTTTTAATCTGTTGCAGTCAGGTGGGAATCCTCATCCTTTTTGTCAGAATTGGGCATATCAACAAAGTGGTGTCAGTGCAGCAGCGGAGGATTTTCTCCATTAGCCAACAGCAGATCCAGAATGTTATCAATACAAAGACGCCACAGCCAAGGAGCTCTTTAGCAAATAGCTGTAACCAACCATTTGTGTTTACATCTGCTGCAGCCAAAGAGAGTAAACAGAGTGTGAGAAAGCCGTACAACAACTGCTAAACAGCAAAACAAGCCAAAAAGCGAGCCGCTAACCACCCTCCCACCCTCAAATGCTCTAACTCTCTTCTACCCGCTGCAGAAAGAGAGGAAAGTGAATGAATCACCCACCTCCTTCTCCATCTCTCACCCTTTCTCCCTCCCCCCCATCTCTTTATTGAGGCAGCTGCACCCTTTGACCTTTACGCTTGTGGAATGTGTGTGTGTGTGTGTGTGTGTGTGTGTGTGGGACCAGTGGTGGTGCAGGCCGACGGTACGGGGGAGTTAAAGTGGGAAGGCAGGCAGGGAGGAGAGAATAGGGAGTTGGTGAATTTGGGAGACGGAGGGAGAAGGGAGGAGGGGAGAAGTTGCTTTTTCTCCTAACTACAAAAGCTGTCAGGGGGAACAATAAGCATGGAGAATGGTGTGTGTTCAGGGAGGCACTGAGCCGTGTTAGTGTGCGAACCGGGCAGAGTGGGCATACAAGAGGGGGTGATGGAGAGGGAGATGTATAAAAAAAAAGAAAACGGAAAGACAAATGATGGGGATTGAAATAAGATGAGAAAACTGAGGAGGAGGAAAGAGGACGATGAGAGAGGAAGATGTGCAGAAGATGGGGTGAGAGAGCTTGAGAGGGAGAATGATGGGAGACAGATTGAAAGACAGAGGAGTGGAGAGGGATATTTGTTTTGTCTACCAGCTCTCTTAAATACTGAACTTCCGTTGCCAAAGGAAACAGAACACAAGGCCCAGTATCGGGACGTGTGTGTGTCAGAGTGTGTGTGAGGCCAGCATACCAAGGGGGCCCTTGCTCCTCACTGTACCAATAACATCAGTATGGTTAGTGCTTCACATTCACCAAGGCTTCATTAAGTTTATCTGTGCGAGTGTGTCATCGTGAATGCGTGCCCTGCATTCAAACCGCTCACATTTCAGATTACACACCGTGCAGCTGGCTGCAGACAAAGGTGTGCATCGTGCTTTGTTTCAAAAGTGCGTGTGCACGTGAGTGTGTGTGAGCAGTTGCAGGGGGTTTGGGTAGTCGTGTCAAGACTTTGAATATCTTGTGTGTGAGTGTGTGTGGATAAGGGGGCTGAATGATAGGGAGTTTTGCCTTGAAAGCTAAGAGAGGGGGATTGCAGACCACCACACACATGCACACGTGCACACACGTGGTAAAAGTATTGATTTTCTAACTGGTGTGTGAGGTGTGGTAAGTGGTTGGTAATAGCAGGAGGAGTGTGTTGTGAAGTGGTGTAGGTTAAGAAGTTTGGCTGCTGGAGAGACTTTTTATCTCTGGGATGGGGGCAGCATTGATGGGTTGAGATGGACGAAGGGTCAAAAAACACTTCAATGTCTCTAAATGGGAAAGAGAGGTGTGAAAATCACTAAAACCACTAAAATAAAGCATCTACAAAAGCACTTTTTTTATATATGTACACACACATAAATTACATGCATGTGTGACTTTCATGCTGGAAAAACATGTACAGCCGCACACATCCTCCCGAGCTACATGTCCACCCGTATTTCACTTGGACACATAAGCAAGCACATTCTATTTTACAGCATATTATGCACCAGCATGCACTAATGCACTTATTTAGCCACACAAACCTCCCCACAGAGTTCTTGTGCATACTTTAACACATGATATGCATAGAATTGCACACAAATGACAGTGAGCATACTTGAGTAAGAATGCACAAACATTCATCTTAACAGAAGTAATGAAACATGATGCTGCTCTGCTACAAAGTAATTATGCAGAAACATGAACTTCTTATGCAGTCACTTAAGTACCTGCAGAATTGCAAAGACACTTTCCCAGATTCCCTATATACTCTGACACAAACATAAATGAATGCTTGGTAAAGTGTTTGTACACTTACATTATGCTGCTATCTGCACACTCAGTCTATGGAGAAAACAGGCCTACTCACAGGGCACAAATAGGCTTAGATTTCACATATTGAAATGTTTCAAAGAATAGTTTTACACAAAGTACCAGGACAAGAAAATCTAAAAATAATTAATTATTTATCGACTGGATTTTTAGAAAATGTTGTCACTTATTGGTTTATACTGTGCCATTCAAGGAATTGTAGTTCTTTGCATATTATGGGCTTTAGTTTTATCCCAGGAGGTTGCTGCTTGATACAATCTCATCTTGTCACCTGTATTAAAACCACAACTTTCACAGTATTGATGTCTTGTTCAATTATAGAGCCTATGAGTACTTTTCTGAGGGTAATATAATACAAAGAGGAATGATTTTGGGTGTTTGTGAAAATATGTTGCCTGTCTGCAGTTTTTGGATACCACAACTGTACAACTGCATCATGTACACAACCCTCTTTTATTACATGACAGTGACAATTTGTGAGGACAGCAGTGATTACAGTATAGTATGTACAGTAGTCTTATGTTTTGTTTGATGCTAAACCACATTGTTTTCCTTAACCTCAATCAGGTGTTTCCCTAATGGTATGCGATTAGATTTCTCTTTTTGGGAGCATTTTTTTTTTGTTTGCTCTCACTGCTAAAGGATGGGTCTTTCTTAGGTTGGAGCCTATTTCAGCCAGACAATCCAGGTCCCTAATACCCCTTTCAGACTTGCACTGGAAAGCGCAAATATTGCGGACTCTGACCTTTGCAACGCCTGCATTCATGCGTTCCGCTCTTTTACCTCAGAAATGTAGTGGACATGTAGCTACCGGCTGGACCCCATGGCAGCACGTCGTTTTGGCTGAACGCACAAGAAAATGTTACGGACAAAGTTAAAAGGAGAGCGGGGCTGTGCTGACTTTTCCGCAACATTTCCTGATGTCTGAAAGCACCCGAGACGCGATAAGTCCGCAACGAAGCGGCATGTTTGAAAAGACGAGTCCGTTTAAAGAGCGGATGGACTTTACAGCTTATGTTCCGCAATGCAAGTCTGAAAACGGCTTTAAGGTAAAAATCCAGCCATGTGTTTGCATCTGACTGCTTTCCAGTCGAACTCGGAAGTCGGAAATTCCCAGTTCCGAGTGGGAAGTTTCAACTGGAACGCCCCCCCCAAAGTCGGATTTCCCACTCGGAAAGTCGGAGAATTCTCACAGCTCCGAGTTCAGATTTAAAGATGGCCGTGCCCTATGTTAGCAGTTTTAGAAGCTCCTGTAATGTTACATTTATTTACACTTCTTTATATTTTGTTGCATAAATCAGTCATACATGTAGTATTGATTTATATAGGTGTGGGGGGAAGCTGCTGTGGTGTAATTCACATTTTTCATGTGTTATATGTGAACTTCAACGCCAACTGTGCTAACGGCTAATAGCAATAGCCTTAGCAAACACATTGCTGTGCTAGGCTGTTAACTGGTTTTCCGACCAGTGAGCTGGAACGCAAGTTGGTCGGGTGTGACGTCACCCCCCAGTTCCCACTTCCCAGTTCCGAGGTAAATGGAACGCAGCATAAGTTTCGACTGAAACAGCCCCCCCAGGTCGGATTTCCCACTCGGAAAGTCGGAGAATCCTCACCAGCTCCGAGTACAGATTTAAAGATGGCCATGCGCAGTGTTAGCAGTAGTAGAACCTGGTGTTGTAGTACTAGAGATCGATCTTGGTCTTGAGACCATTTTTTTTAGGTTCTTGGTCTCGTGTTGGTATCGACTGAATTTTGTCTCGATCTTGTCTCGGACAGGGCAGCCTCGGGATTTTTGAACGAGACCATTTCTGATAGACTTTTTGTCCATAACTTAGCTGCTGATAAGAGTGAAAAAGGACTCTCTTAAAAACAGTTAATAACTTAAAAACATTGGTAGTGTTACGTCTTCCTCCAGCTGCAGCTGCCACCTGCCTGCTGCAGTGTGACTGTGACTGACGCACTCCCTCCGCACAGAGAGGTGCGGGCAGGAGGAGAGCAGCTGTGTGAACTTGTTAGCATGACTGTAGCTACCATTGAGGACACCGAGGTCTGGACCAGGACCAGGACCAGGACCTCGGTATTTATAATAAAATTAACCAAAAAAACATGAAGCTCAAAAGCATTTACCTGAGAAGACAATTTCGGTGCGGATTGATACTGAAATAGTGATTGTTCCTCGACCAGCCACCTATTTAGCTGATTCTGACAAGTGTATCTATCTGCGGCTTGCAACCCAGTGGGTGTGTCATATAGTGGGCATGTTGCATAGTGGGTGGGTCTGCTTAGGTTTAGGGGAAGGGTCAGGGGTAGGGCTAGATTTTACCATGCTCTCATTGGCCTGGTGGGCGTGTCGTCGAGTAAAGGCCCTTTCAGATAGGACGCGTTTTTCGTCGAGTTCACCGCGGGGTAGGGCGCAGAGTTGGCGAAAGACACAGCGGCAGCGAGCACGTCAGGCACGCGTTGCTAAGCGACAGACCAGGAAGTGTTTTCTCCCCGGCACGCTTCGTTGTGAGAGATGTACATCTCATGGTCGCAGCAAAGAGCTTTGCTCCAGAGGAGAAGGAAGAGATCAGCAGCAGATAAAAGGGTGGGGGTCCACCTGATCCTGGTAACAAGGCAGAACTTGGGGGGGTTCAGGTTCGTCCGGGAGCTGCATTCTTTCACACAGACCTCTTCCAGGTTTACTTCAGGCTGAACAAGGACCACTTTTTTTTTCCCTGAACTGGCCTCTCCTATTGGACGCGCTAGGATGTCGTCACAGCGGCGTGAGCGCCACCGCGGCGGCATGCGCCCACCTTGCGCGCCGCGGTGCTCCGCGGCATGGCGGAACGCGCTGCCGAGGCGGTACCACATACACAATGAATGGGTTTGCCGCCGTCCTTTTGCGCTTGCCTCGTTCTATCTGAAAGGGCCTTAACGTCGCTCTACGACACGCCCCTGTCTTGCGAGCCGCAGATAGGCCCTTCTTGATTCTCAAGCTAAATCTTTTGTTCATATTTATTATTATCATTAACATGAACACAGTGAAACTAACTAAATCGTACAAATAGGTTGGAACTACTTCTTCCGCCTGCCAAGGCGCAACAGTGCGCCAGCAGCTGACCGCTCAGTCACTGATCAGTGATCAATCAGTCCACAGAAGCAAATTAGCAGATCTTATAGTTTAAGTAACATGGGCCCCATATGTGGAAACCCTAATGAGAAAACAGGTGGGGCCACCATGGAAACCATGCACAAACCCACTTGGGTCCCTCAGATGCTGCCAAAATTTAACCCTTATGGGCCCCACATGGACATGCTGGCTGGTTACAGTAGGTGGGGCGTGACATCATTCTCAGTTCCAGCTTCCCAGTTCCAAGGTAAATGGAACACAATATTAGAGCGGGTGCTTTATAATAATTCAGTTCAATTCAGATTTATTTCTATATCACACTTAAGACCATACAAAGTGCTGCAGAAAATTAAAAAAAAAACCTATCTAGATATACGTTCATATGATCTAAGGATAAACTGATACATCAGCTGGCTGATATTTCAGTTTTTTTAACTGTTAACAGCGAGTCTGAGCATGGCTTACCTTAAAACCACCTATCTTTGTTTGTTCCTGTTCACTTTGGATTAGCTCAATTAGCATTGGCTTGGCTGTCAATCATTTGCTCTGCAGCTTAGAGCAGCCTTGCCTTTGCCCATTTCAGTATTTTCCAGGAGTGACGACACATGCGACACAGCAAGATGACGTTGGTGGGAAATGCCCAGCTGGCTTTACTTTTAGCTCCTCAGATGTGAGTGGGCACTTCTACGATGTGGGGAGTTTTTCAGTAACAGGCTCATCTACCTGCAGAGGAGCTGTGCTAATTGAATTTAACTGTTTTTTTGATGGTTTGGAACACCTACTGGACAGGATTCTTACTTCCCGGATCAGGCATGTCCACCACTGATTTCAGCTGACAGGATAGCGGTCAGACTAATGAATGCTTCAGATATGTTGCCAGACATCCGCCGGGTTGAGACGGAAAAGTATTCGTATCTATTTCTAAGGCCAAATTAAAGTCACAATCAAATGTACATTTGAAGTTTTTCTTAATTGTAAGAAATCTGGAATCCAAAAGAAAATTCATGGCTGCAGCTGCATATGAAAAGGGCCTGAGACGTTTTTACATCAAAGTGACATTACTGAAGTAAACATCAGCTGGATTTACATTACATTAAACACTGGGAACATCTGGGATAGACTATTTTATCAAATCTTGGAAGAAACTGGTCTGTCAGCAGGTTTATTGTTTGATGACTGAGGCCAGAAGCATTTGGTGAGTCATGCAATTTTAGTCTTTCAGATTTAATTAACAAAGTTATCTCCATTCCCCCTGAAATGTATAGTTTTCTTTGAAAAAATTGAAAAAACAAATTGAAATCAAATCTAAAAGCATGTCAAAATCAAATAAAAAATGCCAGTGAAAACCCAACTATTGTTATTTTACCTTTTATCTGAAGCTAAAACTGCAGTTATCTCAGCTTCACAATGACACATTTAACTTAGAACACATACTTCTACTTCAGTAAAAAGAAAGGATACAAGGTAATATTGCAAGCTGTTTTATTAATTTATTTTCATTCTCATACATCACAATTTTTTGGCATTCAACAAGCTTAAGATGGTTTGATCATAAATATTAACCAAGGCTAAATGTGCTTTCATATTAAATGTAGTAAAAACAATAACAAAAAAACCCCAATTTGAGTAGTGTTGTGCTTAGTGTCTTTAGGGAGAGTGTTTTCAAGTTACCAGCAAGACAATGAAGGTGAATCCTGAAAGGCGACACATCGACAGACAGCATTTCAGATCTGTTTTTCAAGTATCTGTGTCATGGGTGTCTGACAAATCAGATTAACTTCTTTTTAAATCAATCCCTCTGTCACATTATTGCATGCGCTTATAAATATATAGTAAGAGTGAAAAAAAAAAATCCTATTTTCTTTTACTCTGTGAGTCTATTCTAAGCCATGTTCTCAGATTTAATTGTGAACGCTTGTGTTCCTGGTTCTGCAGACTTCTGTGCAACCGGACTTCTAGCTGAATGGACAGACTATGTGTTGACACAGTGTAAGATTCATGAGTCTAAAGGTTTATAACAGCATATAGCTTTACAAGGAAGGATTTAATAACTCTGGAATGTTGTCATTTTATCTTTTAAGGGAAATAATTGCCAGCTTTTAAAAGAAACTGCATAACTGCCTTGTTAAGTTGCTGTAAAATTTCAGCATCCATGCCTATTCAGAAAATAAGCAGGGTGCACTTTTTGGCTTGCTGGCCTGAACCAGGTGTAGTAGTTGTCCCTATCTGGTTGCATGGAGACCTTCTGATTGCCTTATTTGACACACAAAATTAGCAATCAAGGAGACAATAGGAGCTGACAGACATGGCAGCTACATAGAAGTACCTAATCAGTGTTTCAGCAAGCTTTGTTTTCATCACCCACACAGCACTGTGGAGAGTATTTTGGACAAGCATCGTTTCAGAGGCTGAAAAAAGCCAAATGAGTGTGTATGGAAGGCTTCATTCAACAGACCTGCTGCCAGCATGCTGTCCATCGTACCTAAGCACACAGAGAAATAACACCCTCTAGACCGGTGAAATCCACTACTTCTATCCTTGTATGCCAACATGCTCAATCTATGTTTTTTTGTTTTTTTCTCCCCCTGTGATGGAACAGGTGGTCTCTGTATAGATCCTGCAGCCCTCCCCCTCTCCCATGCACTCACACACTCCTAGGTTTTCTCCATAACACCTAAAGGAGGCTTTTCCCCCCACATTGCTTGAACAGCCTTCTCTATTCTCCCCTCTTTTTTTGCCCATTCCTCCAAAAACCCTCCACCCCTCTGCTCCATCCTCACCCCACCCCCAATTACACACAACAGCTGCCAATGTCCTTTGGAGGAAAAATGATGCGTGTCCGAAACAACTGATCTCTCTCCCTCTCCCTCCCTTTTTTCTTCTACTACTCAAACCTTTCTCCCCACCTCCACGACCCCCGCTCCACTCCTCTGGACTCCCTCTCTGCAGATGAAGCGTGCACCCCACTACAGTCAGGCAGGCAGAGAACATGTTGATGGGAGATTTCCTGGCTGCCAGGCGTGCACGTGTAAAGGTCCCATCCCGCTTTTACCACCTCACCTGACAGATACACTGATGGCACCATGGTGAGCAAAAGCATGGACTCACTGACTTTCACACACACACAGGCCAGCACAGCACACCGTTTAGCTCTTTACCATCACTTTCTGATACACAGGGAATTGCAACAGGTGCTTATTGCCAGTTCATCTTCTAACGTGGAAAATGATGCTCCGGCTGCACCAGCTGTAAACTGCGTCAGGTAACTGTTATGGTTTTGCTGTTAAACTTCAGTCTCTTGCACCCCTTTTCACTTGCCAAAAAAACTGTTTAAACCCGTGAACAATCAGCTTTTAGTGGCAGTGGGAAAGGCCCACTGACCCACGTCAACCTGCGCCAAACGACTCGGCAAGTGGCGCAGGTTAAAATCGCCCTCAAATGACTCGGCTCCATGAAGTGGGAACGCAGACTCGGGCTGAGCTGCGAATTTACATGATGACGCCCAATTCATGTCACCTACTGTATGTTGCATCTGTGGCGGAAAATCACTTGCTGATTTTTGCCCATTTTGGGGACGGACAAATGTGCAACCTGAAAGCACCTGACTCGCTCTGCATTGTTTCATTTCCTGATTTCTGTCGCATGGATGACATCATCAACACGAGATGGCCTCACCAGGCATGCAGTGGTAGGGACAGAGCCCGCAGTTGATCAGACTCAGATTTTTTTTGCCAATGGGAAAGGAGCCTAATCCTGATTATAAGCAGGTTGACCCACGTTTGAAAAACCCACGCGAACCCACTAATTTCAGTGGGTTCAGTGGTACCTTATTCTGTTATCTTCAAGTTATATAGGATTATTAATTTATGCTCATGTGTTTGTGTTTAGTCAGTTTTTTGTCTGTTGTGGTTAATTTTGCCTCCTTTTTATTTAGTAAAATTTGCCCCTTCTATGGATTTGGTTACTTCCTGTTCTTGTTTCACACAACTATTGATCACAACACCTGACCCTTGTGTGTAATTATCTCCCTCTATATTTCTGCTTCAGCTTTGCTTTCATTTCAATGCCAGATCCTTGTTGTTGTGATTGTTGCTGTATTCATTGTTGGGTTTAGGTCTCATTCTTTCTAAATCACTGATGACACTTTCATTTTGCAGTCCTGATTTAAGTAAGACATTGTTAAGAGAATGAAGCTTTTCACTTCCTCTTTCCTTTTTGACCTCCTTCATTCAACAACTTGGACTTCGTTGTTCTGAATGTTGAGGATATTATTTCCAGATCATACAACGTGCTTTTACTTGAATGTGAAACTAATAGCTTCTATTCTGTTCCAATGATAATTGTCATCATTGCAGATATGTTTCTCAATCTGGCTGATGAGAAGTGTTTATGTGTACAGACACGTTACACATACTGATGATGTCATCACTGATAACTACTGGTGTGTCTCAAGGACTGCATAAGAAAAAATAGTTCTGTTTGATATAAATGATGTGATGGAGAGAAAATTGATAGACCAGAAAGCTTTGAACTGCATTCTGTGGTATTTGCACCCTGATCGATCAGTTTAATAAATCTCAGAAAGCCTTGACTCGTTCATCAAGGCTTCTCTGGTAAAAACAAATCATTTCCTCCACACAGATTAAATGCACTTTATTCATGCTGGACACTAACGGTACTTGGTTAAGGTTTAGAAAACATTTTATCGGTAATCTTAACCATCATTTTCCACATCATGCATAGTTACACATGACTGTTACGTTGCCAGCTCAGGAAACCATGTGCATCCAAATGTAATGCTGTGAGGATACCATCTGAGTCTAAAACTGGTGCAACATGTTTCTTACCGAGTTAGAACTCAAGTTAAGTCAACTTTATTTCTATAGTGCTTTGACCACAGCTGCAGCGGAGACAAAGTGCTGAACAGAGGTAAAAAGTGAGGAATGGTTGAACAGATAGAGCTTATTGGTCCATTATAGGGCAGAATTTTTAGTCAAAGTCAAAGTCAACTTTATTATCAAATGTGCCCCATGTTAGATGTAGAAAGATGAAATTGCAGTCCTCTCAAACCCACAGTGCATATAATAAAATATAATAAACTGTAAGATAAAAATATAAAAATCTATGAATCTGCTCGGATAACCTAGAAATCTAAACACGAAACCTAAGTTTAAATACTAAAGAAGATTACAAATTTACAAATGGGTTGACAGTAGACAATGTGAACGGTATTGCAATCCGTAATGTAGGAAGTAGTCAGAGGATGGAGGGATCCTCTGTGCTGGCGTGCTGTTGTCAAAGCGAGCAAAGAAGTCGTTCAGCTGGTTCAGCAGGGAGGGGGAGTTGTCACAGGTCTGCGGGGCTGTAGTCCGTGATGGTCTGGAAACTCCTGAGTTTCTGCTGTCCCTGAAGCGGTCGGTGATCCTCCTGGAGTGCTGTCTCTTGGCCTCTCTGATCCCCCGTGACAGGTCAGCCCTGGCTGTCCTCAGGCCCGCCTCGTCCCCAGCTCTGAAGGCAGCATTCCGAGCCTTCAGGAGCCTGTGGACTTTCCCTGTCAACCAAGGTTTCTGATTGGCCCAGATGGAGATGGTTCTGGAGACCGTGACTTCCTCCATCTACTTCCTCATGTAGGCCATGACGGTCTCAGTGTACTCCTGGAGGTCTATGGTGGCGTCGTAAGTGGCTGCGTATCTGAACATGCTCCAATCAGTGGCGGAGAAAAAGTTTCGGAGAGTCTCTAATGACCTCTCTGGCCACACCCGGATCTCCTTCTTGGCTGGTTTAGTCACCTTAACCAGCAGTCTGTATGCAGGATTTTTAGTTAAGTAACCAGATAAGAATCATGACAAATCAAGCCTGAAGGCTGATTGAGCTCCTGACTCATCTTTTTTGTTTGGGTTACAGAAAAATTCAATACATTCACACACTTTACAATACATTCTCCTGTCTTAAAGAGAACAACTGCAAAGCCGAATTATTTCATTGTTGTGTCATAATCAACAATGCAAGTGTTGCAGATGAGAAGAGGCACACTCAAACACACAAAGCAAGCGCTATGGTACCTATAGTAACAAACTCCCAAGGCCTCTTGTGAGGCTTAAGGTACAATTGAAGACTGAAGGAGGTGAAATGTGTGTGTGTGTGTGTGTGTTTTGTTGTATTCACCTAGGTGTTTAAAGAGTTTGTTAAAGGTCTTGTTTTATTTTGTCCTCTGCGGCAGTGCGATAGAGGGAATTTCATTATGCAAATCTATGTCTCTCTGCTGATGAGCATGCCCTCAGGCTTCTGTCTCACACACAATGGCACTCACATACACACACAAACACACTGCCACCATCACACACCCTCTCGCATATAAATACTCTCATCCATCCAGTCTTTCTTTTTCACCCACGCACTGATACGCACACATGCTCAGACACTCAGGGAAACATGCGTGACCGCGCCACACAGACACGGTCACGCATATCATGTCTGAGACTGCAGGCACAGCAGGGGAGTGTGTGTGTCCACATGTGTGTGTGCGTGGCGAGGCTAAACGCCACTGCTTTGGGTTACAAACCATTTCCCCCTATTTCCTTGTACACGGTTGCACTGGATACTATTTTACACACACACACGCATGCACACACACGCACACACACTAGCAATAACAGATGCAGTGACACACAAATACACAAATTTTTACACACAAACATTACAAACTTAAAAAAATCACATTTAAAAGTACATATACTTATATATAAATGCAAATGCTTGGCACACAGAGACAAAAAAACACTCTAGTACATGTGTGTGTGCAAAAGGTCAAATTACCCACTTCATATACACCCACACACCCACTAAAAGATCCCTACCCCATGTGGATGTGACCCAACGACCCTGCTGTCACACAGTGCCCATCTGCCGCAGAGAGGGACAGAGGAAAGGGATGGGTGATGGGGGAGAGGTTGTCTTCAGAGAGGGGGATTTTTTTTCTTTTTTTTTGAGAGGGGGTGGGGGGTACTTGAGTGTGTTGGGGGGAGGGGGATACAAAGCAGCAACTTGGGACAAAACAGAGCAAAAGAAAGAACGTGTCTTCACGGTAAATTTTGAGTTCACTTTGCACAGATGTGAAGTTGGAGAACTTTTTAGTGGTTTTAAGGCCCTTTATTCTTTGTCAGCTCCCCCTTCTCACCATTACAACACACACACACACACGCACACACGCAGAAGAACACACTTCTCAGGAACAAAATGCAGTCTGTTTGCCTCGGGCTGATATATCCAGAAACTTCTGTCTGCTGACTCCTTTTAAACTGTAGCCGTTTCAGGATTCCTGCAGTAAGTAAAGAAAAGAGTCAGGGAAGCAGGCGGACTATTGTCCAGAATGTAGAACGAAGGAAAAGAAAAGGAATATAGATGCCAGACAAGGAGGATAGGGGGAAAACTGTTATTAAGGGGGAGAAAAAGGGCAAAATTAAAGAAAAATCTCTGATCAAATGTATATTTTCCATGTTATTTCACTAATGGCTTTAAGTCTACCTAATTTTTTCCAAAAGATAATTTTTTATTCAATCTTTATTTTACGAAGTAAGTGCCTCTTTTTCAAGGGAGCCTTGGCCAAGACAGCAGAAGTCCAAATCTCATGGAAACAACCATACAAAAACATACAGTATATTATATAACGTATAATAATGAAGAAAAACTGTCTATTAAACTTAAAAGATTGTATTATTTGTTCTTTTTCCCCCAACAAAAATCAAACTAAAAAAACTTTGTTTTTTTTCTCCTTTCTTTAAGGGAAATGACAGATGTGGACACTTGTAAATATTATTTGGAAATATAAAAGAAGAAATTCGGACCCATGAAAACTTTGTGATGCACAAGAATAACCCCCAAAATAAAAACTGAGAGGACAGGTCTGCTGTGGAAATCTGTTTATTTATTCAGGCAGATATATAATCCGCTATGACATCAAGCTGTTATTGCTTTCTTTCTTTTTAATATATTACATATCATATATTTCCATCCACTGCCAACATGATGGCTGTTCCTCTCTGACTGCAGCTGCCTGAAAACGGCCTGTAAAACCTGCAATAAAGTTTTATTTTCTAAGCTGGCTGCGTTTCATTATTTTATTGTTTGGTTATAGTTTCGTTTGTGGATTAATTTTTCATTTAAATGCCAGCTATAACCAGACGGAGTATTGAACAGTGGCATCTTTACTCTTAAAATGTCAGCTTTTAAAATTCACGCATAATAAGAACCGGTGGATGATTGAACAAGCAACAGAGAGAGGAGTGGGAAGAAAGGGAAAAGAGGAGACAACGCATTCAGGCCGTCATCCAGGATGAAAGAGGGAGGAGGGAAGCAGGTTGTGGAACAGGAGAGCAGAGGGTGCGAAGGATATCCAGAGGGGACCAACTGTAGTGGTGTCAGACTGGGGTGCTGCCAGTACACATCCTGCCAACACACCAGGAGCCAGACTTACACACACACCCATATGCACACACCTCCTCCAGACTGGCCTTAAGTGAGTACAGATCCATGCCAACTGTACCTCCACCATCACACATCTACTTGTAACCTCCCATACGACCCCCAAAGACCCAGTCTGGAATCAGTCAGCGACAAACGGTGCCAAGCTCGCCCTGCTGCTGGCCCTTCTTGTATTTATTTCACTGAGTGAGAGAAACGGGTCGACTCAGCTCCCGCCACAATGACTGAGAGCACATTACAGTGCTTAGAGGTTTAAATACACTTTCATGCTGCGATTTGTTTGAGAATATTTGTATTCTTCTGAAACACTGGAACACAATCAGTCTGAATTTTGTATACTGCTTCAAGGAGTAAGTTAGGAAGAGACTATTTTCCATGAGAAAGCATAAGCTCTTTGTGTGCATACCAGCAATTTATTCACTCTCAAGGGTGAAAAGATGGTTAGACAGACACTGCTTACCATTTCCAGCTGACTTTACTTCTGCTCACAACCTTCACTGCATGCCAACTCCTCTTATTCTTTTCTGTTTGTGTCATGTGCATGTTTCAAAATTCATTGTTAAAATCCCATAATTCAGCGGTAAACCTCTTCTCGGCTCAACCCCCCACCTCCAAATAATGCTAACCCCTAACCCTCTTAATACCTTAATCATGTTTATGCTAATTCCATTTGTATGTAGCATGTGAACATAATGGATGATGCTATCATCTGTGAGACAGACCAGCCTTATATTTATGCGGGTTTCTGTACTGCAGAACAGGGAGGCTGATAAAGAATATGTATGCAGTCTGCAGATGCAAGAATTTTTTTTTATGTATTTCAGGCAAGCTAGGCTTCTAAATCTGATTATGCAAGGAATGCAATGTAACCTGGGGTGTTATTCATATTTAGAGAGTCAGTTTAGAAAAAGAAAATCATAGTGGAAAAGATCTAGGAAAAGCAGTGCCACCATTTTAGCCTAACCATTTCTCAAAATCATTAAATGGTGATTTAAAAAAAAAAAAAAAAAAAGATGTGAGAAGTGTTAAGTTTTTGAATAAATTTAGAACTGTCATGCTTTGCATCTACAGCTTTGCTTTTGGACACGAGGCTTAACTTTATGGCGCTTTAAGCTAATTTCGCAACCCGATCTCACGACAGAATGTGTAATAGCTGTAGCCCAAAGCAGAAAACAGCAGTTTCCCAATAAAGTTTTAAAAATGGTACAATGGCTGCATTATTTTACTCATTTCCCTACGGCAGCAAATGTTTTGGATTACTACATGATTATGTTTATGCTCAGCGTCGTACTGAAACTTATTTTCTTTGCAGCTGTAACTCTGATTAATGATGCTATTGCTTGGATTGCTTGGATTGTGAAAAACTTAAGTTAATGTTACCTTTAAGTATTCATATTTACTACAATAATATATAATATATAATATAGGAATTTTATTTAAATTGGCTATTCACATTTTATTTATTTATTTTCTATTCAATACATGTACTGTACATGAAAACACAAACTTTGGCAGTCTGCACTCCTCTACTTCATACAGCTCACTAAGTGATGCTGGTTAGAACTGAGCAATATCAACATAACAATGTGAAAGTTCAACACTAATCTGCACATTTACAAGAAAGATTGAGCCTTAGTCAGAGGTGTTAGTCCACTAATAGCCAATTTACACCAGCCAGTGCCATGCCCCATGCTGGTGCTGGTTTTTTAAATGATTTTGAACCATCTGGCACATTCAGACCCCCCCCCCCCCCCCCCCCCAAAAAAAACAAAAACAAAAACAAAACACAAACAAACAAAAAACAAAAAACTAAACAAAAGTAAACTAAACAAAAAAACAATAAAAACAACAACAACAAAAACATAAAAAAAAAAAAACTTAAACAAACTGGTTTGGAGCCTGAAAAATTCTTTTTCAACTGGGACAAAAACATAACAATTCTTTGTTGTGAACCATGATGATGACACTGAGCTAAGGCTGGGCTCACCAGAATGCTCGATCAACTAATCAATAAGCAAAAGAAAGTGAAGAAGGAATACTACGATAGTAAAAAAAAAAAAGAAAGAAAGATGTAAGTGGAACTGGATGTTGCGTTACATGTCCATTTCAGCTGCTGGACAACGTGGCAGGTCATGGACCAGCAAACCAGGTAACAGGAGTGAAGATTTCAGTTACCTCAGCAACTACAACTGAATGGGAGGTCGACCAAGTAGCTGGATTACATCGTTCTGTTTTTTTTTAAAAAAGCAGAGGAACAATTTCATCAGAACTCCGGTGGAAACTGGACCCAGACTTGCCATTCAGACAAAGATGGTGGATGTGGAGTTAACAAGTCATCTCCATGCCATGAACCAGGTGAGTCCAACCTGCACAATGAATTAAATTGTGCTGACTGGACTCACCTGGTTCATTGGCATAGGAATGACTTGTTGACTCTACACCCCCATCTCTGCATTCGGAATGCCATTATGCTAACACTGACTGTACAGCAGCATGCTAAAGTTCGCTTGTCAGCTTTAAACATAAGGCACAACTGCATCTGAAGAAAATCTACTTTTTGAGGTGATAACCAAAAGACCATGAAGTAACGGTAATGAAGAAAAATCAGGACGAGTACTAAAGAGTTTTTTTTCCGTGACACCACAGCACAGTGTACTTTGTGATGACAAAGCCACAAAACAAAGACAAATCCATAAACTGCTGCTGCCTTTCATACTGTACACTGCTTGCATGCTATAAGCAGTATGATTTAAATTGGTTTTAAATAGAAAAACGTATATTCTATTGCATGAAATAGAATAAAAAAAAAAAACAGTACAATTGGAAGCCTGGATCAATGCCCAAGTTTAGGAAACTTTGACCCCTTACCTCTAGTTCAGCTCAGACAACTCCGTTAATCCCAAATGGCAATTCAGTCCACTAAGATCATACAATAAGCCAACATTGTCAAGTAGACTGCTTCAGCTTCGATGCCCTAAATGGTATAATTGGTTCTGCTTGTTAAACCACTAAAGAGTTATTGTTTAAATTTGCTTTTTGATGGCTGATAAACAATTAGGATTTGATTTGTCTGTTTCTGGCTGCCGTCTCCCCATCTGGTGTTCAGCAATACAGCAGCAGATCTTGCACGAGTTCATGATTATGTTGACAGCATTGCTCCTCTGCCCTCTTAATATGCATGCTCTTAGATGTCTTAATAGCAAAAACAAACAAAACCTTAATCGCTGTAACTCTGCAGCTAACATCGGAGCAGGCATCCTACAATTTGCTAAACAAACTCCATCCCTTTCTCCTGTAAACGATTTCCTATTATAAACACATGTTGGAGATGAATCACTCTTTAGTTCAACTCTCTGAGAGGACATTTCAGACACGTTCCCCCTCCTGTTTTCCATTTGGTTGTTTAATTGTCTCAGCGCTGTCAACAGACTATCAAGGTAATTAGCCATGACTGCACAACAACACAATCAGACAGACAGGAATGAACTGCAGCCTCTGAACATGATACTTGGAGAGGGAAAGGGTGGGAATGACTTAATGCGGACGCACGTATGCACACACATCCGGGCGCTCATATACGCGGACACACTGAGTCTCCCATGCAAAGTCATTACCGTACCCTGAGTACATAGTTCCATGCCACACATTATATTTCCTCCACCAACCATAACCTTCCACCCACCTCCTCCTTAATCCCTCTACCTCTTACAACTCTCTTTACCTCCCTCTCTTTCACACACACACACACACACACACACACACACATAGTTACAAAACCAAAACCTCATTTCCTCTGTGCCTCAAGCTATAGGAGCAGTGTTAATTGCGAGAAGGTGGGGAGAGAGAGCATGTGTGTGCTTTTGTGTGTGTGTGTGTGCAGTTTGCATGAACATGAGCTTTATAGGTGTGTGTAAGTCTTGCAAATGAATGCATTTTGTAATGGTGTGTGTGTGTGTGATGATTTCTTTTAAGTGTGTGGGCAGTCGCTCCTATGCCAGTCTGGGCTTAGCTCCAGGGTTTCCTGCACCACCTGGGCATTTGTGAGTCCTAGTGCCTGTCACTGGGTCCCAGCTGGAGTGTGTGTGTGCATACGGTGTGTTTATGTTTGTGTGAGTCAGCTGAGGAGGGAGCCAGCCAGCAGCAAACACCATTGTCTTATCCTCTTTGAGCCAAGGGGACCCATACACAAACACACACACTCAGAGTGTACATCTGGCTCCCACCTCCGCCTTCTTTTCCACACGCTGAATGGATTCTTCCCTCTGAAAAACATTACCAGAAAAAAAAAGACAAAAGGAATTAAGAGGGTGGGGAACAAATTCGATTAAACAGCCACCATTAAGTAGCCAGTGAAGCTCTCTGTGCCCACTTGCTTAGACCACACATACACCATTAGTTGTTCAGGGCCATGGCAGATTTAAAAGTACCTTGACGCAAAGGTCATCTACCTCCATTGAGCAGAACTAATATTAGATTAGCTCTATAGGACTTTGTGAGAGGATAAAACATAAAAAAATAGAAAGAAAGGGCAGATTATTCAGAGATTATTCTGACATTGAAGTTGCTGTTGTATTGGCTCTGCAGGAAAAGCAGTAAATCTACTGCTGTGGTTTTAAAAAAAATGTATCAATGGGAGATTTAAGGAGGCAAAACTTGCCAAGTTAATCTGCCATTAAAGCATATAGGACAAAGAAAGTGACCTATTCTATTTTTCGGCTTGAATGCAGTACTTGTCAGGACTCACTGTGATTCATAATATTTATCAATTGACAAAATATCAACGCCACAAGCTAAGGTTTAATTTAAAACCACCTCAGAGAACCCGGGGGTTTAATGGAAAACCGTTTGATACGTTAAGCCTTCAGTTTTAAATGATGAATGTGTTCTCATGTTTATAAGTATTTCTTTTTAAATTCTAGTTGTGTGTCTTGAAAATGTGTTTAACAGGGAAAATAACAGGTTATAATGTGTTTACTTTAGGGTTTCTGACCTAATGTTATTGATAGCGCTATAACTTGATCTGCAACAAGGTTTTAAACCCCAAAGCAACCACAGACCAGGGTCTTTGAGGATAACCACACTGCAGGTCAGGGACATGCTCAGGTTGCCTGGGCAACTGCCTGTTTGCCCTCCTTGGCTAGAATTGCCCGTTACTGGGATTAAAGCAAATGATTAATGTTAAAAAAAAAAAAAAAGAGTGCAGAATTTAACTTAACCAAAAATGCTAAAATATATTTAAAATGTGTCAAATTCTTGGGACAGGAGTGAGTTGTAAGTGCTTAGGTCCCTCTGCCTTAGATTCAAGTTTGCAGCTGTTTGTGACCCATGTCACCAGCTGGGCAGGAGCACACACACCTGTGACCTAAAAAGTTGTGCTAGTCATGTGTAGATGGTTTGATTTTGCAATAGAGGGTAGATTTTAAACTAGTTTGGATTCAGCAAGTGGCGAGCTCTTTCATTCATCGCCAAAGTGTCTGAAACCAAATATCTGAGCAACCTGACACTGTCTATGAACCACTCAGTTACAGTAGTTTAAAGGAAAATACCACTATTGCTCCGTTTGCTAATACAGTAGTTGAAATACCTGACTTTTGCACAAAATAATGGTGGATCAAGAAAGTGTTTTTTTTTTCTTAATTTTGATGGACTGCTAAAATATTTTTGTTGTTGTGGGTGTTAAAAGTAGAATGCCAAAGTCACAGAGGACTCAGGAGGAGGAGGAGAGACAGTTGAAGGAGGCAGTAAAGGCCAGTTCATCGCTACAGGGCAGGCTGCAAAGCAAGAAGCCAGCGGGTGAAAGAGACATGAAAACATGTCAGGACATTAGCTCTTTTATGTGTCCTTATTCATGGACTATTTCCATTTTAGCCTTCTAACTAGAAATGTTTATATATCATTTGATTGAGTAATTAATTGCTTTGTTTCAAGCAGACTAAAGATGATGTGCGACATGTCTCAGGTAGAGAGTAAGATAAGCCACATGGTAGGCAGTAGCGGAGCCAGAAATTTTTTTCACTGGGGTGGCCAGGGAGGGACAATTACTCACATAGGGGTGGCCATAATACGTCAGAGCGCATGTATATATATAAAATATATACATCCAACTAAATGAGGTAGCTAGTGTGTACAATAAGAAGGAAAAGTGGTTTGGAAGCAGTTTTTGGTCTCCCCTGTGAAGCAGAAGTTTTCTTTCCCCAATCGCAATATCTCCGTGAGAAAAGCTTAAAAGTGGGATTTTCAACATTCTGTATGTCCAATCGTAAAAATTCCAACTGTATGGTGTAGTTTGTGTCTAGAATGAGAAGGGAATATGTTTTGGAAGCAGTTTTTGGTCTCCCCTGTGAAGCAGAAGTTTTCTTTCCCCAATCGAAATATCTCGGCGAGAAAAGCTTAAAAGCTACAGGGTGGCCACCCCTGACCTCCTGTAGCTCTGCCCCTGATGGTAGGCAAGGCTAAACAGCTAATCTTATGCAAACTATTATACTGAAGGTATAAAACTGAAGGTATTTCTTAGACCTTTTAAAAAATTTTCTGTAGAACAAAAACAACATGCTATGCTTCTACCAGGCCTTTTCATAACACAAGAACAATGTATGATTAATTTTTCAGAGATTTATTTGTTTACAATTTAAGACATGTTCTCTGACAAGACATGACCATCAAGAGTAATTTGCCCCCTTTTCAGGTCAGAGTAACTGTCTGCTTCAACACACCTGATTCAGTTGAAGCAGATCTCTTCAACACCTCAGTTCTCCACAAACCTGATAATGAGGAATAAATGTGCAGGTGAATACAAAGAGGGAAACAGCTAAAACCTGCTGTAGTTTTTGAAGATCAACGTTTGGATTTTAGATGACCCCCCAGGTGCTGCATGGCCAGCCCCCTGTATATTCTTGATCTGCTGTGTCCCTGTACCTCAGTGTACACCCTTGCTCTTCAGGCCAGAGTCTCTTGAAGGTCCCAAACACCCGTTTTAAAACCCAGGGGGACCTGGCTTTCCAGACTGTGCCCCTAAAATCTGAATGGCCTACCCCTGTCCCTCCATGTCGGTGACTCTGTAGAAAACAGCTGAAAACCTTTTTTTAAAACAAAAAAAACAACAACAAAAACAATTAGGAAAGCGTTTGATTTTTTATTGACAGGGTTTTTATAATTATCTTTTCTAAAATACTACTTTCATTATTTGATTATTTTGTACCATTACTTCCCTTTTATGTACAGCATTTTGTGATTTTTTTCCCTGTAAAAAGTGCTTTATAAGTACATTTACTTAATTATTGATTTAAAAAGTTGAAGAACCCTGCAATAAGACTACAAAAATGAATTAATCTGAGACCCACTGACTGCTGTCAAGTACCAATACCAGTGAAAACCACTAAACCCTGGCTCTAATACCACTCTGGCTTCAATAAAATTCTATTAATTCTTTTTTTCTCAAATATCTCTTACAAGTCATTATGAAGTCATTAATGTGGTTAATTCCTAATGTACTGGTCCTGATAAGAATACTTCAACAAGGCAACAGATTTTCACCACTTAAAAAAGACAAAGATGGCAACAGATAAAGACCAGACCGGAGGTTTAAAAACAAACCTGACTCTCTTCATCATTCTATGATACTGTCTGCACCTCATGAGTACATTTCAAACAATTAAATCAGCAAAGCACAACATGCAGCATTAATAAAGTCAACACAAAACCCACCCAATACACCAAGTTCTTGTGCTTTAGCTGTAGCTTTGTGCACAATGAGCAGGGTTTCCTTTATTTTGCAAAAACAGATGATTATTTCTGGTTGTAATTGGCATTAATGTTTAAAAAAGTGATTTTAGAGACAATGAAATACATAATAGGGTGCTATACTCCTGTTAGTGGACATGAGTGTTGTGATAAAATTAATGACAACAGCAAAGAGGACAAAAGGGGAGTAAAAGTGTAATAAGAGAATGTCCTTGATGCTCTTTGTTGGTAAAATTGCCCTCAGAATGATACATTTTCTCTGAGAGAGTATAGAAAAGTGTGCCAAAGCTTCGGCTGTGAAAACAATTTTAAGAGCATTCACGTAGAGGTCAACAGATCGCTGTGTACAGAATCACTTCAGGGTTGAAACAATACACCCAGCCTTCATACAATAATGCTTCTGGCCTCGGGCACCCCACTCAAACACACGCTAACATACACTGCTGTGTTCCCCGTGTTTGGTTGCCCCAAGGTTGAAACTGTAAACCTAATCACTCTGTACTCAGCGGACTCCAGCACTCAGCAGCCTAATCGCACCATACTTTTTTGTCTCTGTATGTGTATGCGGGTTGGTGGAGGTGAGGTGGGGGTGTGTTGATTCTGAATATGAGTAGATAGGCTGCACCTTTTGCAGTAGATGTGCATGAGCTTTTTTTTTTTTTTTTTTTATTTTCCCCTCTTTTGGAAAGATTTGTGTGGAGCAGCATCAAAGTAAACTGCTGGAGTGGGTGTTGAAATACTGAGTGTTTTCCTTTGGGTTAAACTTGCAGTGTTTGTGTCTGTACATATTCATCTGTGGGTATACACTATCTGAGTGCTAGTTTGGAATCAAGCCCAAGCCAACCCTAGATGCTGCAGAGTATATCAAAATATTAAAGTAGGACATCCTTAGTCCCATAATACCTTTATGAATCATGAAAAAAACTTTATTATCAGGATAAAGTGCAGAACATGATGGGATTAAAAAGAACTAAAAAATAATCTATATGCCATCCCCTAATACCCCATATGAAATGGATGCTGAGCATGAGATTTGGTCAGCCTTTTTTCTTTTCATCTTTTCATCTTCATTTCTTTATAATAAAAAAACACACCTTCTCATTTTTGTTTAAATGATTGATTAAAGTGACAAAATCGAATTTTACTTTTGTTTCAAATTGAGTTAATGTGTAATCATTACATGTTGCATCAAGTTTTATATTTAAAAATACAGGAGATTATTTTCATGCCTTTAAACATGTAGAGAAAGATAAAGGATGCTTTTATATATCTACACTTTCCCCTTTTGCTGCAGTCATTGTAGTTTCAGCAACAGTGAAATCAGATGCAGTAATGAAATGTGGCAGTGGTGAAGCTAAATTTTATAAATGGGGTGACAAAATATTTGGCAAGATTTTATAAAGGGGTGCCTGAGTACGCTTTGATCTTTCCTCATATGTTTTTTTTTTTTTTAGCTCCAATGAGAAAACCTTGATGAACTAAGTTGATGTAAAGTCCCTCAATACAGTGTTTCTCAATTCTGGCCCTGGATGTTTTCAAGGTATTCCTATTTAAATACTATTAATAATGGATCGTCAAGGTTAAAAATCTTATAGCAGTTCAATTGGTTCAAATCAGGTGTGGTGGAGTTTTAAACCTGGAAAACGTTATGGGGCAGGTGTCCCCCGAGGACAAGGATTAAGGCTACGTTCACACAGCGATGATCAGAAGAGAAGACGCAAAAGTGGAGTCTCGTCTTCATATTTCTTTTCTGCATTTACACAAGCGTTATCATGAAAAAAACTACGAGGATGCAAGAGTGTGTGGAATTTGATTGGATATGCACGCCAGGCCGTTAAGTGGTGCTGTGATGGAACTCCACCATAACTGCGCGCATGTGTAAAATCTACCTGAGATCCACTGGGTTTATGTAATTTACATACATTACGTACATTGTTGTTTTTCCTGTTTGTGTGTGACGTCAACGTGCATGCGACATGAGCATGGCGTGAGCAGGTCCACAATCATTTTTGCGTTTTGGACCGTGCAGACGAGAACACATCAGCGTGGCATCTTTAGGAATTCCACTTTGGAATGAGTCTTCAGATTTTTGAGTCTTCAACCCAGAATAACGCAGTTGCCGTGTGGACGAAAGGCACTTCCAATCAAATGTTTTGCCATTTTTACCCGCATTCGTCTTTGTGTGAATGGCCCGAGAGACACAACTTTAATACACTCACTGAAAACTAAATATGAATGGTTTCCCCACATTTTCTTAAAACTAAAGTAGTCCCACTAGATTAGCTTTGCTATGTAGCACCTTGCTAACATTAGAGTAATTACTTTCCATAAAATGTACTCCACAGCAACAAAATATCTTCTAGAAATTTGTAGTAAACATTTTACAGACCCACAACTTCGGCCCTAAAAATCTGTGTTTCTGACTTGTTTTGATGGCACACCAACATTCATTGTGCGCATGTTGTGGGTCTTTAAAGGATGATTACTTAGAAAACTAGTTTAAAATTGACTTCAAACTGTCTTTCCATGACTGGAAATCACCTCAGATGGCAAATGGGAGTCCAACCAGATTCCAGAGGTGGCCAGTGTCTCCCCTCTGGCAACAGCCCTGAAATCCACTTTATATAGCAATTTTTTTTTAGAAATAACTTTATCCCACAGTTGAATGCATCTAAAGAGGAGCTTTAAATTGGTTACATTCTGCCAAAATCCCTCTTTACTGACTGGTTAAGGTTGGCCAATCAGAAGGTAAAGATGAACATTACAGCAGAGTTTGGTCAACAACATAGAAATTAATGAAAATGAGGACAGAGGGATACAAAAAGGTAAATATTCTAACCCGGCTCATTTGGGCCAAAGAAGATTGAATATTGGGTTTAAGAAAGTATCGCTTTGATGTTTATTTGATTAAAAAAAAAAACACAGCAAGCTACAAACAGCAGGAGTGTTGACCCCACTGAAATGCAGGCGTGCTTCATGCACGCCTTCACAGGTGCAGCCAATAAGGAGAATTAAAGTGGTTCAGCACATACAATGCTACTGTGAGGCTAGTGAGGAGCAGAGGAGCATAACAAATATGAAAGCAACACCAAACCTGTCAGATTATTTTTTTCTGTCACTTCAGGATGACTGCTTTGGGGACTGTGTCACTTGTCGGTTTTACAGCTACACACCGTCTAAAAGGTAAGACCAAGTTCAGCTTTTGGTTTGTTTATTAAAGCCATGTCTTACAACTACCTTAGGAAAGCTACAGTGTGAACCTTAAGTCATTGTTCTGTGTCAAAGATGTGATTTTTAATTCATCCTGGCTAGATCACCATGGTAACTTTGGCTGAATGCATGGAGACATTTATGTTGACAGTTATGGATGAAATCATCCGTAAAAAGTGCCTTGATGTCACAGATTATTTTCTAGATGATATCCCAGAGTGCGAGATCAGACTTGAACACCATTTAGATTCTGTCATGAAGTTCATTTCATCTATGCTGCTGCACATTATAACCATGGGTGCTTGATGTTGAACAAACTGTAGAATAATTAGTAAAATCAATAATTCAGTAGTAATTTCAAAAGCTGGTATATGTTAGTATTTAAATCATCACATTAAACCATAATAAATTCTCATCTCCTGCTTTTTTTAATCTCTATTTTTAAATGAACTAGTATTTTATTTATTTATTTTTATTTACTGAAACTATAGTTTTTTTTTTTTTTTTTTTCATCAGGGCACCAGAATATCAGTAATGACATTTGATTTCAATATGACTGATATGAGAACCAACTCAGACAAGAGACAATATATAAAAAATTCAAAAAGATTCATTTGACTTTGGTTTGTTTGAGTTTGACATGATTTCCACATTATCTTAAAACTAAATACACTTTTTGAGTGTGAAGTTAAAAGTTAAATTGTTTTGTGCAGTTAAACCTAAACAGCAGGCAGATATTAACACTACTTTGCACAACTATCAATTTTCTGGTTGGAATCCTCTGCCACCTTTATTGGAACAACCGTATTACTTTTTTTTTGCTGCAATAAATTTCATTTTCCCCTCTTTGCTCCATTTACATAACCTGATCTTCTTCCAAACAAGCCATTGGTATATTTTTCTGAAGAATTGTCAAATGATGCATGACATTCCCCTTATTTTCCATGTTGAAGAGGAAATACTGCGGCTGAATGAAAGCTCAGAGCTGCCATTATTGTTCCAGTTATCTCTGAGAGGAGGTTAAGGTTTTATCAAACCAGCTAACGCAGAGAAAGCCTGGCTGTGTTGAACTTGCTTCGTAGTACATCCCTTTAGGATTGTCTTCTGTGGAGTTTATTCTTCTTGTCCCACGCAGTCTTTGCTCTGTCACTCTTTCTTTTCATCTGCGCGACTGCTTGCTTGAAGGACTGTCATTGACTGTCAGATGCTGTGTGAGTTTGTCAGAGAGCAGACTCTGCAGAGGGATCAATTATTCATGTGCATTGTTATTATGTGCCACGCCAACTGTATGTTATGTAAAATTTTTATTTTCCCCCCCTACTGTTTACATGTTTTGGAATTACATCTGGCTGCTGAAGCCTGCTCTAGTTTACATATATGCAGCTTTTGTAATTGTTTGATATTTCTCATGTGGTAAAGTATTTCATGGTGTAGGTGGGGGCTGAATAATGACTCTTGTCATAATAAGTCTTTATCTGGTTACTGTGTAGGTCTACAATCTGTACACCTGCAGGATAGTTCAAGATTTTTGTTTTTAAATGTGTTTAAAATTTCACGATGCACACTCTTTAAAAGCTTCTCATCTGTCTTTGTCTCCATACAGTATGTCCTTATGCGTGGTAGCACATCTTTAAGTATATATTTATCTGGGAGGCGTAATGTACATATGCTGGAATGAGCAGAGTGTGTAATACGTTTTGGGAGTCAGTCGGGGTCCCATGAGGCTGATTAGTGGACCCTACCAAATGTCATTAGGATATAATGAAAAAGCAGCCTTGGTACTAATGCATAATAAAGCAAATGGGCTGTTACATTACCACAGTGTGCAGACTACGCCTGTTGGCACATCAGCACATCATTGGCTTGTGCGCGTGGGCGTGTGTGTGTGCAGCCATACATACAGTAGAATATCTGAGGAGAAGATGACTGAAACAGATCTGGCGTAGATGGCTTGCCAACATAAGTGTATGACTGAGAGAGAGGGGATGGACTTAGTTGAACCTTTTTAGAATTAGTCCATAGAGAGACCATTATTGCGTCAATGCTGTTCTGTGTGTGTGTGTGTATATAATCAAATCCTGAAGATAAAATTTAAGAGTGAAAACTTCTTAGTTTTAAGATGCATCTTAATACAGACATAAATGATCAATGCAGTGACTGAACATTGTTGAGATCTGCAACCTCCATGGAATCATATAGTGTGGAAAATTATATCACAGAAAACGTAAAGAATCACATTTTGAAAATGGGGGGGGGGGGACGCGCACACACAAGAGCAGGGACGTTGTGGAGGCCTTTACACACTGGAGTAAAAAGAACTTTCTTCTCCTGACCACTGCAAAGAATGAAGAAGCTGCTGGTGGATTTCAGAAGAACTAAAACACCAAGCCAGCCAGTCTGCAATCATGGGGAGGAAATGGACTGCAATCCTACACCTGGGGGTGGTTCTAACAGAGCCGTCTCTGGATTTCAGGGGCCCTAAGCAGAATAATGTTTGGGGGCCCTACCCTTCATGCCATGAACAAAGTTTTTGGGTATACACAACACCTTAAGTCAAAATACTGTATAATGTGTATCAGCTTATTCAAAACAGTCTAGGAACATAGTAAATGAAATATGATAACATTTACTGGTAATATATATATATATATATATATATATATATATATATATATATATATATATATATATATATATATGTGCTGTGAATTTGCTGAGTTCAGAGTTTCATGGATTGCGATTTGTTGCAGCAGTGTCGGCAACGGCATGCCAGCAGTGTGGAGAACGTCCCCAAAAACTAAAGTAAAAGCTAAATCTGAACTTACAGGAAAATAGTACTCGTCCGTTCATCCGTCTTAAAGAATTGGTGAATTCCAGAGTTTTGCTACAGATATGCCTTGTAGAGAGGCCAGTTCTTTCCATCCTCTTCACTCCCATGATATGGATGGGACAGACATGTATTGGGTGTTTATGAAAATGGTAAACAAAATGCATCCTGTTCTGCTTTAAAACTGTTTGTATTGAACTAGTACAGGATGTATGGGATAAATCTTGTGCCACCACAGAGCGAATATGAATTCTTTATATTTGAATTTGAATCATTCAATTTGAACCTGAAAATGCCAGTTTGAATAATTGCTTTAAAAAATTGAATCTGAATTACCTCATTTGATATTGAATCTTCAGTTCTCAAATTCAGTTTTTAATTTCAAATTCAGTTCCTAAATTCAAATTCAGTTCTTAAATTCAAATTCAGTTCTTAAATTCAAATTCAGTTTTTAATTTCAAATTCAGTTTTCAATTTCAAATTCAGTTTTTAAATTCAAATTCAGTTTTCAATTTCAAATTCAGTTCTTAAATTCAAATTCAATTTTCAATTTCAAATTCAGTTCTCAAATTCAAACTTTTGTGCCACACATCCGGGACCTGGCGACAGGCAGATGTAGTTGATCGCAGATGGCGTTAACCTCAGTCTTACCAAGGGCTACCAGCGGTGAAGGGAGAGGGGGAAAGCAACGGGGGAGGGAGAGACACACACAGAAGCGCCAAAGCGGCCAAAACGGAGAAGAGAGACCGAGGAGCGAGGCGTGGGCATAAAGACGAGAAGCAGCATTGGGAGCAGACGAGCCGTGGGGCCGCCATCTCGTACCGGTCACCAGCTCAGGTAGCAGCGACTGTGGATGAACGATTCCAGAGCTGTGCAGCGTTTTCTTGCTGTGATCGGCGGAACATCGAAAGCAGCCAACTGGGAGTTACTTTTCACAAGTAAGCCTGAACATCAGTATTAGTTATATTTAGTGGCTAGAATCGGTCTCTGCTGGTTTAGCAACAAATGTTGCTAAACCAGCAGTAACCTTGATGCCATTATAAGCAGAAAAAAGTCAGTGGTCAAACCGGCGTGAAAATGAGTGCATATCTGATCATGAAATAATCTTACGACTGGATTCATGTGTGAATAATAAAATGTTCGTGTCTGACCAAACAACAGAATCTTCCTCAGAAATGCACCGTCATCCAGCTGTTTCTACCCTGAAGCAGCAGCAGCTCTCACAGGTGGAGGCCGGTCGGATCTGAGCCTGACCCGGAGGGACATAAGAAACGATAACTTTCATTAGTTAAGCTCAGAAACAGTCTACCGACTGAGCACTTTACAACTTTAAGGTATAGATTACTTAATAGAAACGAGGGATCGCCTCCTGTCTCCTCCGTATCTCCAGTGCGAGCTGCAGTTACCAGCGCATCCGCCCTTCTGGCGCCTTTTCTGTTATTGAACTTGTCAATAAAATGTTGGGGGGGGGGGGGGGGGGGGGGCCTCAGTCAGTCAGTCAGTTACTGTTTCTTAGCTTAGCTAACTTTAGTCATCGTTTCTTCGGTCCCTGTGCAGGTCAGGCTCAGATCCGACAGTCCAGGTCAGGCTTGGATCCGCCCCCACCTGTCAGGCTGCTGCTGCTTCAGAAACAGCTGGATGATAATAATAATAATGATAATAATAATGACAACAACAATAATAATACATTTTATTTATAGAGCGCTTTTACAAAAGCTCAAAAGACGCTTGATGGATTTCTGACTAGATTCTGTTGTTTGGTCAGACACGAACTTCTTAAACATCACACGTGGATCCAAACTACAGCAAAATGTTTCTCATGTTTAATAAAATCTGATCTACTTTCATTCATATCAACACAATACTGATTTTACTCTTGAGTGTACAGAGTTCATGTTGTTGAGTAGCCTTTACAGTCCTGATGTACAAGTGATAACTGGAGGTGTGATGTCATGTGATGTGATGTATTATAATGTAAATCAGTCATAAATCATGTCCAAGTGATTTGTGTAAAATAAGACAATGTTTGTCCTTCTTTCTACCAGGATCATAGCTATGCATCGCCTGGTTGTCTGACTTCTCTGAAGGCCATAATCCACCAATTCGTGTGAGGAGCGTAAAGGATGGAGTGAGAAAGAGAGAAAAAAATACCAAGGCCAGCTGGGAAAAGATGAAGACTTAAAAGTGTCTTTTGGAGGATCTGAGGGAGAAGAAACTCCTAAATGAAGAACTTAAGATAGGAGTTAGATGTGATATTTGTATCTGATTACAAACACACCTGATATGTTAGTGTGTGTGTGTGTGTGTGCGTGTGTGTGTGGGTGTGTGTGCGTGTGTGTGTGTGTGTGTGTAATACAATGTGTATATATTATAGATATGTGTGTGTAGAAACTCATTTTACCACGCTACACTATGGAGCGCCACAGGAAGTCATCCCTGCCAGTGGCCAGCTCTCTGATAGGCATTTCATTATTTAGGCTACTTCATTTTGGATCTCTTTATGTGCAATAATAATAAGTATTGAGGAGCACTGTCGTACATACTGAGATTTCGGCTCATTTTTATTATTATATATTGGTATTCTTAAATGTTATTTCTTGTATAATGTTAATATAGGAAGGGTTGCAATTTTACTTTTATTTGAGTTTATTTTTACTTTTTCACTTCATTTTTAAAATTTTAACTAGTCTTATGACACGGCGTCCAACTTTGGGCGTCGGGCGCGTTTTTGACGCCCAAATCGCGCTTGGTCTGAACACACTGTTAATGGGAGTAATACAAAAAAGAATTTCCCACAAGGGATTAATGAAGTAATTCTGATGTATATTGGTACAGATGTAATTAAACATTTTGAATATTTAATGCATTTTTTCTGTCATTAATGTGCAGATTAAGTAGGTAATTAGGTATCATTAACTTGTATTTGTGAATGTTATAGTAGACAAATGAGGATATGTATTTATGTACATTTGCATTGTTACTGTTATTAAGTGTAGAAGTATGATCAGTGTAGAGATGACAGTAATGGGAGTCTTTGTGTAAATTAACGCGCGCGCGCACACATACACACATATGTCACAACCAAACAGAGCTGACCATTACCACAATAAGGTGGCAATCCCTCAGGGGTAAACAGAAGCTATCAACAATAATAGCCTACAGTATCTTTTATTCCCAGCTACATCACGCTGTCGTCTACAGTCTGAGTTTGGGTAAAACATGCAGAAGGTCCACATGAGCTTCTGAAAGCAGCAGGAGTAGAAGGAGCGTAAGGGCGCATTCACAAAGCGTTTAAAACTTGCAGCACGGGGAGGGACGTTACGTCTGTTTAAGAGCGACCTCCCCAAAATTTGATGTGAAAATGAGCTGAAATTAAAATCTTTTGCTCTCGTGCTCTGGTTCGCGATTGCACTTAAGCCCTATAATGTAGGCCTACCCTATACCCTATTTTCTTTCTCCTCTCGTGCACAGTCCGCCTCTATCAACAATGCGATTTGGGCGCTTGTATACACTTCATCCATTACACTGCCTGTGCAGGCACCTGCCATCAGGTGAGAGTGTGACAGCATGGACGATGTGACGTTTATACACAGAATGATGCGGGTGTGATGCGGGGAAAAAAAGACCTTTGCATCTCGTGCTGTCTTCGGCAGATTTGAGGGCACAGTTTGTTTGTTTGT
>JALJCO010010615.1:0-72247 GCA_023101725.1 Atherinomorus stipes | reverse complement strand
ATGGCCTTTTAAGATTCAGCTGTACGTGCATTCCTTTTACCAATTCCACTCACATTACAAACTGTCTTTGCATCGTTACTCAGAGGCTGCATTATCATTCTCAAAGCAGATTTACTTTATCTCATGCTTCAGTAGGAGCTTCTTGACCTCTGTAAAAACACACTAAAGCCATGTTTGGCTAAAGAAATAAAAATCAATTACACCTTCACACGGTCTGTCCTACTTGTGTCCTCTATTGTTCTGCTCCTTTTCATTCTGTTGTGAAGTTGTGATCAGTGCAAGCTCAGCATGTCATGGGAGCCGATGGGGTCACAGTGACACTAATAGCTTTAATGCATGTTTTATTGTTGCTCCACAATCGGCCCCGCTGCATGATTACCATGCCTCTCCCCACCAAACACAGTGTCAGCATTTTATCCGACTCCATCCCGCATCGACATGTGCAAGAAAAATGCTTGTGTCTGTGCACACACAGGCAGGAGGGTGTTTAGCTTTATTGCATGCCGGTTTGCATTGATTCAGCTGCGTGTCATTTGCACTTTGCTTTGTGTCTGCGTAATCCAATGCGTGTTGTATTATTAAATATTAGCTTGGGTGCTTCCTTCACATCAAAAGACAAGCAAAAATTAAGGGCAGCCAGTTATGAATAGTAATAAGTAGGACACTCATCTGTGGTTTAAAAGAAATGTGATGCATACAAATGTGCTGATGAAGTAAATCTTCACTTTATTGCTATCCAATCCTAACTGTTATTATTTCCGCCCGTTCTAGATGAAAGCCTGGCACTAAAAAACAACAGTAAACAAAAAGATAATTGTAAGCAAGAATCTTTATCCTTTCAATCACAAATCAAACAGCTCTTTAAATCTCCTTTAATCTGAACTTTTAATATATAGACACATCCTCCTAACAGTGTACTTGAATAAAGTGGCTGCTCATTCTTATATTGTAAATTGTCTTCATCAGGGATCAGGAAGAAGCAATGAGACTTTATGAAAGAGGTGCCATGATGGAGCATCGAATTCAGGAAAAGAGCCATTTGACTGTCTAAAGTTGTATCAACCATTAATAATGGTTACAATCTTTGCTGTGTAAAATATCAACAAAAAGGACTCTAATTTGATGCTTTCATCCAGATGACATAGTTTATATTTTTGCCCATTTCAGCATCACAAAGTTAAACCACATTTGGCACATGCAGTAAGTGTGGGGCTAGGCTGGCCAGCAGGTCAAAGCCATCAATGCCCTGAAAAACTTTTGCATTTAGAATAAAACAAGTACAACAATTGAGGACACACAGATGAAGTCTTATACCATTTATCATTTATATTTTCCCTTTGTCAAACTTTACTTATCCTATTTATTTATTTTCTAATAATTATTAGGTTGTGATGTGTAGCATCTTGTGTGGCTGGATTTGTAAGCTTTGCAATAATCCATTCATTCATTCATTCATTCATTTTCTGTACTGCTTTTCCAATTGTCAGAGTTGCTAGAGCCTATCCCAGCTATTACCAGGTGACAGGCAGAGTACACCCTGGACAGGTTGCCAGTCTGTCGCAGGGGTAACACAAAGAGACAGACAACCACACACACTCACATTCACTCCGGGGGGCAATTAAGAGTAACCAGTTAACATTTTGGAAGCCAAAATACCCAGAAAGAACCTACACATAAACGGGGAGAACATGCAAACTCCACACAGGAAGGTCACTGTTGGAACTGTAGGAACCCCTCCCTAGTTGGGGCTCGAACTAGTGACGTATTAAGTTCCTAAAATTGAATTGAACTGATGTTCTCATTTTTCAAACTAGTGTAAAAATGGAGGCATTTATAAACTTGACCCCATCTGTGGCTAGGGGTGTAACAATACATTGATCCAAAAACCCGATATCGACCAAAAATCGATGTCAAACCCACTTTTATTATGAAAATGACTTAATTTTGAGGGTCCAGCGACACAACATTTTCACAACAAAATACATGTTTATAGTTGTGTAGTGGACAGATGTGACACAGCGAGACTGTACTGCAAAGCTTAAAGTTATGTCAAGAAACAATAACCTTGTTTATTACTTGTAATATTCTTTTATATTGTTTTATATCAATCGGTGGATCCTGAATCAAATCAAATCAAAATTGTATTGTGTCAATTCAGACTGTGCTTAATGGATAGACCTAAAAGGTGTTGAAAAAAAATAAGAAAAAAAAATTCTTATATTAGCTTATCTCCATGAGTTGCAGCCTTTAGGCTGCTGTTGCCTCATTAAAATTTCAAAAACATTTTTCTTATGGTAACGTTAACAACATGAAAACAGTTAAGTTTCTTTAAGATGTAATTTCTAACCTCTTCCTCAGTTTGAATATAAATACCGTCTGAAACTTTCAGACCTTTTTCATTACATAACTTGTCTAGATTTGTCCAAATATTTTTATGAACCTTAAAGAGGTTCTGTGCTTTAGCATTCCTCTATTTACCTGCTGAAGTTTGAAATGATTCAAATTCATAACTCTAACGCAAAGTGTCTTTTGTGAGCTGTGATCTGTATAGGGAAAGAAAGCTAATGTGCCTTCACAACCTTGAATCTCCTAATCTATAGCAGCATCTGCCACCTCCACCTGCACAGCACACTATGGAGATGCTTTGAAGCATCGCAGCAACTTTAGAGGGACTAAGGTTGTTTTATATAGAAGGTTGTACTATATAAAGCATGTTTATGTTTGACTCGGTTGCAGTCATACGTAAAGTGCATACAGCAATATATAAATTATGTTTGCTTTGTAGTCTCGGGTTAACAGATACTGCTTCATATGTATTACATATCAACATTTCTGCATCTCCTTTCTTTTCTTTTTTTTTTTAACAGATTCTCTCCTGGTGAGAGTTTCTTTAAACTTTTACTTACCTGACATATTGGGTTTACATGGCGCCTAATACTCAGATTAGAACTGGTTTAGAAACCTAATATATGCTATATTTGCAAAAGTATTTGCTCATCTGCCTTGACTCACATATGAGCTTAAGTGACATCCCATTTCTAATCCATGGGGTTCAATATGACGTTGGTCCACCCTTTGCAGTTAGAAACACTTCAACTCTTCTGGGAAGGCTGTCCACAATGTTTAAGTGTGTTTATGGGAAATTTTGATGATTCTTCCAGAAGCGCATTTGTGAGGTCACACACTGATGTTGGACGAGAAGGCCTGGCTCTCAGTCTCCACTCTAATTTATCCCAAAGGTGTTCTGTGGGGTTAAGGTCAGGACTCTGTGTAGGCCAGTCAAGTTCATCCACACCAGACTCGGCCATCCATGTCTTTATGGACCTGCTTTGTGCACTGGTGCACAGTCATGTTGGAAGAGAAATGGGCCAGCTCCAAACTGTTCCAACAAAGTTGGGAGCATTGAATTGTCCAAAATGTCTTGGTATGTTGAAGCATTCAGAGTTTCTTTCACTGAAACTAAGGGTCCAAGCCAAGCTCCTGCACCATTATCCTCCCTCCACCAAACTATACACTTGATACAGTGCAGTCAGATAAGTACTGTTCTCCTGGAAACCGCCAAACCCAGACTCGTCCATCAGATTGCCAGATAGAGAAACACAATTTGTCACTCCGGAGAACGCCTCCACTGCTCTAGAGTCCAGTGGTGACATGCTTTACACCACTGCATCCAACACTTTGCATTGCACTTGATGTACTGTATGGCTTGGATCTAACTGCTGGACCATGGAAACTTATTCCATGAAGCTCTCTGCGGACTGTCAGTAAACCCATGTAAACTGTCAGTTTACATGGGTTACCACTTCGTGGTTGAGTTGCTGTCATTGCCAAACACTTCCATTTTCTTATAACAGAGTCAACAATTGACTGTGGAATATTTAGGAGTGAGGAAATTTCACTCCTGGATTTGGTGGCATCCTATCACAGTTCCACACTGGAATTCCATGAGCTCTTGAGAGTGACCCATTTTTCACAAATGTTTGTAAAAACAGTCTGCATGGCTAGGTGCTTCATTTTATATAGCTGTAGCCATGGAAGTGATTGGAACACCTGATTCCGATAATTTGGATTGGTGATCAAATACTTTTGGCAATATAGTGTACTGTAGGTGCGCCGCACACATGGCTGCTGCCTCATACTTCCATGAGTATTTTACATTGCCATGTTTGTTGAGCCAGTTAATCCACTCATCAGCAGTCCTAAAGTTCACACTTCCCTTCTGTGACCCATTGTCAGTTTTGCCACTTTGTGGCAATAATGCACCACTATAAAGCTTGTTACGTACTTTGCAAAAAGGAAAACCTTTCTCCTTGTTCTTGGGCCCACTAGACCAAAATGGCGTCATTTTGTTCTCGTGGATGAGATTGAGCATGTGTTGCGGCTTGTTCTCGACCCCTCAGCTGAGCAGAACTTTCTTTTTGAGGGTCTCCAAGAAATATTGTGGTGGACGTTTGAGGTGGCCGGGGTTAACACACAGACGCTTGAAGCAAAGTTGTCACTTCCACATTCCCTTCATTTGAGGAGATGCGAGGTTGAACAGATCGGTTTAATAAACGGCTGATCGAGATGATGAAAAAATACGAAAATGTAAACAATACACGTGGCATTTAAATACACGGACACTACTTTATGCACAACCCCATCCTGCCATGGACAAAATTTTTTGCAAATGTACAGTCACCAGATGAACACTGCCGTCCCCCTCCTCCCTCCGCTAGCACCCAGTCGTGCAGCTTCTCATGGAGTATGTATTGACTTGATAAAAAATAGCTTTTTTCTTGTTCTTGCAGTCTTGAGGGCAAGAAAAAAGTTCTTGCTTCTCCTAGACTATGTAACAAGCTTTAAGTTGTTTACAAACAGCCAACACACCCAACACACTCACACAGCTTTTATTCTTAAAGCAACCGATACCGATCTTGCATTTCAGAAAGCACAGCAAAATTATTTGAATATCAACAGTCCCGCCTCACTCCAAAGACCCACCTCCCATTCCCTCTGCCTCCTAATGCAGAGGCAAAGGTCTTCCAGGCAGGTCCCTCGGCCGGTCCTAGGTGGGGGTCACACTGCAAGGATCGATTGGAGTTTTCATTGAAAATTTAGAGATTGGAATAATATTTTATTTTGATTACTGGTGGGTCTGTCTTGTATTTCAGAGTTCCATTACCTTATTCATAAAATTTTACCTTATTAAAAAAATAGTGTAACATGCAACATCGGTAAGGGCTGCTTTAAGCTACAACCGATCTTCTCCTTCTTCTTCTGTGGTTTTTCTCTACCATTTCCCCTCTTCATCTTTGATTTTTCTTCTTGCCAGTTGCATGTCAGCAATGCAGCTCAAGACTGAACTCATGGTTTCCGGTGGTATTGCTCCATCTTCTGCGTCAAGTGATGGATCATCGACATCCAAAAATGCACCAAATTACGCACGTAACCGACGCAGGACACAAACAAAACTGTTCGACCTTCTACGTATCCGTCTTCTATGTCAAGCAATTGGGCCTTTATCGGAGGATGAGAAGAAATGAAAGACAGAAAGACGCAGAGCAAGATATAAGACAAGAGTCAAGATAAATCTGTCCTTTGTTGGCTGAAGGGAGCTCAGACACTGGTAGGATGCAAGATGGATGCCGTCGATAGGGGGCAAATTGCAAAAGGTCTGTAGTGTGTCTCTAAGGAGTGTGCCAGATGTTAATATATTACTGCTTGGCCATTATCATAAATTCCTCTGCAGTAACAGCTTTGTAGCAAAAATATCTCAGTTATGCCATTCAATTTTAGTGACATCCTGTTTGAGAAGGTCCATTGACATGTGATATTGCCTGCAATGCAGGAGTATATGGTGCTAATTTGGTTTCCTCTCAATATATTGCTTATTTAATTCAAAGTATAATAAAAATGGGATATTTTAAGAGTATTCAACCATTTGTCAAACATAAAGAGGATTAAATATTAATATATAGATAGAAGTAAAGACTAATAAGTCCTCATTATAATGTGTTGTATGTTTTCGCATGAAACAGACTCATTTTTCTGGGTTATACTGTTCTTGTCTCACTTTTCAGTAGGTCTATGAGAAAGTTTGATGTTTTTTTCATCCCTAAATGCTGGAAGTTGTGTCCTTTCTTCCACAGAGAGATTAATTCCATATTTAACATTTTTTTGCTGAAGGACATGACATATTTTTTGCATTTGAATTAATAAAAATGTCATATGGGAGTTCTGGAGAGGACCTCAATGGGATGTGAGGCTGTTTTATAAACTTTTTTAAAGAGCATAGGGTGCTGCAAGAAAAATGAAGGGTATCCAGAAGTACAAATGAAAATCAAGTCACAATCATTTCATCCCAAACATGATTGTGCCTTCAGTTCATTCCTTTTCTTTTCTTTTTATTTCCATGTAATTATTATGTTGTAAAATGGGAATAATCTGGTTCTAGGGTTTAATGAGACGTTTCAGCATGTAAAGATGTTGTTCACATGGTTTCTATTTAAGGTGGTGTGCAAAAAGTATGGGGGGGGGGGGGGGTTGAATTGCCCTTTTGGTAACTGTTAATAATACATTTGCCCGTTTGACAGGAGACTGTTTATCTATTCAATTTTATCTTTCACCCTGTGAGCAGAAAACTTCATTTGCAAAATGACAGCAGCAGTTTGGGGGCAGTATCTGCAATATTTTGTTGCTGTGTGGGAATAATTGGGATAACAAGCAGACGAGACAGTAGAGGGGAAAGGAAATGAATGGGAGACATGCATTTCATAACTGTCACTTATTTCAAACAGCATCATAGAGGTAGGGAAAAGTGTCTCAGAAAAGTGTTTGTTTAACCGCAACAAGTGGCGGCAATGACAATCTAAGATAACTGGAAAGAGAATTTTATCCTTATTCATGATGTTTCCTTAAATTTAGTCCAAAATCTGTGAAACATGCCACATTTGGTGACAAGAGGCCCCACTTTTTTTTCCACAGCACTCAAACAAAAACAATGTGGCGTGCTGATTTGCAGCATCATCGCCAGCTATGCAGCCACATGCTGTTTTGGAGGTGCTGTATTGGTGGTATAGGCCTGAAACTGTGGATCCAAGTTAAATAGCATGCTGTGTGGCACAAATCTCCCTCCCTGCTGACACATGTATTGGAAATCAATTTCGGTCCATGCTGGCAAACTACACAGACAGCGCTGTGGAGGGGTTTTCCAATGACTCTATTTGCCTCATCCGAAGAAGTGAATACTGCTCCGGTAAAACAGCCTGATGGCAGAATCATTAATGAATATTTTACCGTTATAATGGATGGATTGAAACAATTTACTTTTATTATTTTAGGAAAGTTACTACATTGAATAGTAAAGGGTATTCTTTTCTCATCATGTTACACGTTAGATAAAATTCTTAATTGCTTCCCTTCAGGGATCGTGTATGAATGTGATCAGCCAGAGGCCCTGCGTATATTACACTGGATCAATTTTATTACCTTATCTTATCCTCAATGTAATGAAACTGTCAAAGTGAATGCAGGACTGGTACTTACTGAGAAAATTATTGATCTCTGTTCTTTCTTGAGTTTGCCAACACTTAAATTAGGAATGAAAATTGTGAGGAAATGGATGATGTTGGGATTTCTGAAATGTTTATGTGGAATTAGTGAAGGTAATGATAAAGGGAAGTTGCTTTTTGAGTTAATCCCATTTCAAATGAGAAGGTTTGTCTGTTGAGTCCATCAAAAGACGATTATAGGAACAAAACTGTCAATCAATCACACTTGTAGATTTTTGGGGGGAAAAAATTCAAACCATTACTCCCAACTGCCCTGATGGGAAATGGGATGTTTTTAGCTAACAAAATGGACTATTCTGAAGCGCGAACAAAGATACAGCAGGAACGCCGAGAATGCAAAATCATGTCTTTCACCAATAATTGCAGGATTATGTTTCAAACTCTCATGTGTTGCTTCAAGACTGGACGATCAGCTCGAGACATGCATGCGTTCGAAGGAAAAGATCTACACACACGAAACTGAATTGTTGGCAGTGAGTTGTTGTCCATAATATCTTTCAAGAGTCAGGATAAAGAGGGCAGAGTCTGTGCTGGGGACTGATCTGGAGCTCGTGGGGCTGATTTGATAGACTAATGCTTCACAGGCTGCTGAACATTGAGGACAGTTAGTCACATCATCCACACAACAAGGAAACAACAGTGTGTTCAGGCAGAGGCTTCTTCAAGAACAGTACTGGCCTAAAGTTTAGACACACTCCCATTGAAGACTGAAAAAATCAGCTGTCCGTAAAATAAGTTGAAATTGACAAAAAGATAAACAAAAATTTTGACATTGGCAGTGATTATGAATTATGGTTCAACACAAATATCAAAAACAAAACTCAAAATAAGCAAACAAGCATAACTAAAATTTTATTGAGCAATATTTTGAGCCAATCACTGTACTCAAGTGTTTCCTGTAACGTCCAATTAGACTTCTGCAACTGTTGACAGGTGTTCATGAGCAAGGTGCTCTAATTTGTCTGTGACAGTTTTGTTTGTTTGTTTTTTTCTAAATTATTCTTTATACCACAATTCAAACTCAATGTTTTACATTGATAAATTGTAATTTAGTCATTTTTATTTATTATTACTGTAATCAGTTTATTGTCATTTGAATTACTATTGTGAATTTAACCTTTTCTTCAATGGGAGTGTGTCTAAACTTTTGGCACGTACTGTATCTGGAAGATAGAAAGAAAACCAACAGTCATCGCCCTCCAAAATAATATGATTGAAAATTGTTTTTAAAAAAGAAAAAAAGAACCAAATAAACAAGCAAAAACTGCAGCAACATTATAATTCTCCTTTAGGGAAAAGAATTAAGTTTCCCTGCTCCAAAAAACCTGATTCAAATCAAACTGATCCACCAGCCTATCAAATTCTATACAGCTTTAAAACAGGTGTGTCGGCACAGGGAGAAACCTAAAACTAGCTGAAGAAGGGTTGAGGTTCCCCACCACTGGTTTAGCATCAGATCGGGCATTTTCATACTCAGATGGTCTAGGAATTGATATACAAATCTTTTAAATGGTGGAGTATCAAAGATCACTTCCATTATAAGCTTTTACATTAAAAGAACTCCATTTTAAAAGGGATATGAATGCATAAAATCTTGAAATACTGTATGCTGTGCCTCGTCAGCAAAATTCACTGGCTTCTACTGTAAGCTTTATCAATTTTCTGCCAGATAATTTCCAGTAGTTCATTCATTAATTTAACTGAGGCAACTGTTTGTGTCATTTCACATTTTCCTGCAAACAAGTGCTTCAGTGTCTCACAGAGCATCCTTCTGTTGCTATGGAATTACATGCTGGATTACATAAAGGATATTAAGACATTTGGAATATGTATGAGTCTTCATGCATCTTTTTATTGTCAGTGGCCTACAAATGTATTACAACGAGGCATGCGGCTGTCACTGACCTTATTATTGTAGTCATCAGTAGAACATAAGTTCAGACACATCACACCGAGGGAAAATTGACAAAGCACCGAAGAGGTCTTTTACTGTGCATGTGTGTACAAGAGGTCACTGCATGCAAAGACTAACTTAAATTTCTCACACTTTCTAATTAAATGATTCTGTCCTGCTTCTCACAGTCAACAAACATAATTTCCTGACCAGTGATTTCACTGTGTTGCCTCTGACACACTGATCTTTTCTTCCTAAAACCAATTATTCCCCCAAGCACCGTCTGTATCCTTGGTCCAGTCGACAGGATTTAATAGAAAATGAAACAGGAATTTTGTGTCAGATGTCAGGTCCCGTGTCAGATGTTTCATCTACTACTGTGTTAAAGGACATGATGGAAACTTTTAAGTGATGGCAGTCGAAGTCAGGATGATTTAGAACTTGCAAATTTGGAGGAATTTCAAAACCCACTAAAATCTGATCTAGATTCCGGATGAAAAAAGCAAATGCAAAGAGTTACCTTTTCATAAATCAACAAAATTGTTCATTTTACCTTTGTAGAACTGAGGTTACCACAGCAGAATAAACCATGGGTTTATTGTTTGAAAATCATTTCTCAGATTTATTTTTTTCCAAAGAAGGCTGAACTCTTATCTTCCCATTGGTGTTGCTAAACCTATTTTATACACTTGAAAATCAAAAGTTAAAATTAGGTTTTAAAGCACATTTTGATGTTTATAGGAAGCCCTGTGCAATATGTGATGCTAACTTTTCTTCATTTTTTTTTCTTTATCATTTATTCTTTAATGGTTTACACTAAGTCCAATTTCTAACTAAGTTTTTGATCATATGATGCACACTCAAAAATTAAGGTACAAGACAGGAACATTTCTGTACCTGTAGGTATATTTTTTACAAATGTTCTCTCAAAAGTACAATATTGGTCTTGATGAGGCCATATTATGAAAAAGGGTCCAAGTAATATAAAATACAAATTTGTACCATTTCAACCCTAAGGGTACCTGCAGCACTGAAAAATGTGCGTATTTTGTAGAATAACTATAAATAGTAGTCCTTCTAAACAGTAGTATAATAGTTATTATATTATGATTGTCATAATAATCATAGTAATCATAGTAATAATTACATGTACAATTATATATGTGTTTGACCTAATATCTATATAATAATTATTCATTTATTGTTAGCATCTTTGATTGTTGTCATAATCTCTATTTTATTGACTTTTATTCATCATTTTTAATTGGTCTAATTGTACTTTATTAACTCATACAGCTTGATAAAGTACAAAAATGGACCAGGACCAAAGGGTACAGAAATGTCTTTCAAAAAGGAACACCCCCAGCGACAAGCTTTGTACCCTTTTAAGTACAAATTGGTACCTCTATTTTTGAATGTGTGGATAAATGTGTAGTTATGGCCACTAAGTGTAGTTCACACCTACGAAAATAAGTATTAAAATTACACTGCGGCTCAGAATGCAGAAGCTTTATTGAAATACATTTTGGGCATAGTCAGAGACATTTTAGCTCTTACAATGTAATTATTACATTAGCTGCATTCAAACTGGCAAGTCAGTCTACAGCGTATAGACAGGAGTATTATTTTGGCTTCAATCACATGTTCAAAAAAATTAAAGTTTTCTACTCAGTAACATCCTGACTTTGTTCATTTTGAGCTCATTAAATCCTCTGCTATCATCAAAAATAAATAAATAAAAAGTAAAAAACGTTGCGTTGTTTTGTTTTATTTTGATGTTGAAATTCAAGCAGTTCAAGACCAGTGACGATAGAAAGGTAAATCATGAGCTGTAGGTCTCCCTGCACTGAAAAATACATTTAGATTTTTTTTTTTTTCAGCCAAAGATTAAAAAAATAAAATTAAAAAAAAAGACGACGACTATAGCTCCAACTGTGCACAGGCAAATAATGACCATAAATAATGACAAGGCTAAAAATGAAGATGATGTGCAGGAGTCATCCAGCAATGCAGATATTAAAAGGCATCATAACAAAGTTTCAGAGACCATAATGATTTCCAGTTACCCTCTCCTGCTTTTCGCATATGGAATATTTTTACTATCCTAAAATTCTCAGATTTGATTAAATATTTTGAACTTTAGTGCTCATCATTAGTGTTTACAGTATAAAAGAGCAATTCTGGGTAGACAAAACTGAAAAATGCCCTCCAAGCTCAGAATGTATGATAAAAACGATGCACTGAGTTTTATTTCCCAGCACTCAAAACTATTGATTCATGTCCAGCCTTTGCTGTAGTTTATATTCAAAAGGCAACAAAGGATGTGAGACGAGTCCTCACAGCATTTGGAGGTAAAAGAAGTAGCAAAGGCATCTTCCTGAAGACCCCGACTGTTCTCTCCAAGCTTTCCCTGATCTATTTAATACCTCATTCAGCAAGAGCTCATGGGAAAGAGCTCACAGGTGTTGTTACAGCTGATACCTGAACATTTTGATATTTTTGTATCATGATATTATGTCTGTGTGCAAGACTGAAAAGTTTTCTCAATTTTAGCTGAATTTGAACCCAAATAGCAGCTTTCAGTCATGTACTGGAGGGACTGCCGTCTCTTTGATGCCAGACCCTGTCGCATCCTGGAAACCTGAAAGCTATCCATGCCAAAATTCACAAACACTGACCGGAAGAAGTTGTATTTATTTGTTTATTCAGTTGAGATTTATCAGTGGTGTCTGAAATGAAAAGGTAACTACTTGTTAATTTTTCATTTTACAGCACTACCCAACTCAGAAATCCGTTCTTAGTGACTGCTTTGGGCATTAGCAAGATCTTGAAACTACAAATGGTCTGCTGCAGCTTATTAAAATAAATTTTTCACTTTTAACTTTGTTTTTGCCCTTTTTATTACTTGGTTTCAGTAATTTTAGTTTCCAGGTTTCTCTGTAAGTCACAGTAAAGGAGAGTCTGGAGTTTTCTCTCTGAAAATAAACGCTAACTTGTACAAGTGAAATCCGTTTCAATCTGTGCCTTTGGGCCTCTACTCTTGTGTGGTGGTGAGTTTGTTTGCAGCTCCTTCTCCCCCTGTCTGTAATTCGCTTTTTCCCTTTGTTTTGGTGTGTTCAGTATGTTTCTGGGTGGAAATTTCTGTATCACCAGCCAATGACAGAGCTAAGGGCATGGTGCTGTGTGGGGATAAACTCGTCGAGTGGAGCAGACGCCAGCCACTCAAGTTCTCAAAAAAGAAAGAAAAAAAAAACAAAACAGTGGACCCAGCAAAGAAAAGAAAGTACTCTGTGGTGAAAAGAGCTTTAGAAAGTGCACATTGGAAAACCAGGGTTAATATTGGTTTGGCTTTCACCCGCTTCCAAGCTTTGAAGAAGAGGCTTGAAGCTGAATAGGCTGAAGAGTGATGCGGCCATTAGCCCGAGGGGTGGGGCACTCAGTTTGAATAATGTTTACAAACAGGGGGGGACTCCAGACCGCACTCTACCTTTAAACATATAAATTAGCTATCTGAGACCACTGCAGAGAATTAAAGGGTGTTAAAATCTGGACCATTGAATGGTAGTTACATTGCAAATGGTGCAGTGGAGTTTTGCTGGGTTTACACTGGGTCCACATGTGGTGCATTCTGGCTATGGTGCGGCTTCGTTCTGACCCTGGCACAGCAGCTTCGGTAGAAATTAAGCAGTTTTCAGCGCTGTAACAGGAGGGACAGCACTACCAGGAACCAGTGGATTATATTTGTTCAGTGAAGATGTGCAGTTGTTAAGTGTTGCTGCTTTTTGTGTAAGCGACCAGTAAACGATGGTTGACGAACGGACAAGCTGCTAATGTAGCTACAAAAGCTAACACTGTTTGGTTAACTTCACGTCAGACGTCCGCTCCTTATATTCATCAGAGTCCAGCCCTTTTACTCCACGGATCCTCTCTATCAATCGTACCGTTACGTTTTTATCACGTTTTTCTCTGTTGGGACATTATTTTCCCTCACTTGTTCTGTCCTGATAAAACTTTGCTTTGGTTTTGACGTTTACTTCGTGAATGCGCTTACAGACAGGTCTAATTCTCGTGCGTATTCTCGTGACAAACAAAAGTTGGGGATAAAAAGACGTTAAAATGAGCTTAAATTTTCCCCCCACCCAACTATAATTAAAAATTAATTTGAATATAATCTAAGAAGGATTGTGTATGTAAAACACTACGTTATGACACCTTTAACAAATTTACAGTACCTGTGTTATTTTCATAAACCTTGGGCAATGTGTATTAGTGCCCATCCATGCCCTGTAACAGTTGCCAGGTGCATTCTTGTTTAGTAACAGCTAATGCCATTTACTGAGCCTCACAGGTGGATAAAGACACAGTGAGTTGCGTTTTTGGTTTTCCAAGCGAACAAAGGACCTTCTCACCTCAACTCACAATATCCAGTTGCACTGCGACCGTCAGCTATGCGGGCTGGCTAGTCTGCATCATGGTATGCATGTAATCCTTGCTGCACATCATCACATCTCCTATAACAACTCTATCTGGATCATACCTTTAAGGTATTTCACACATGTTTTACAGCAGTCAACTGTTCTGCCGTCAGTTCGGTAAAATACTGAGAGTTTCCTCACTGCAAAGCTCAGATCATGAACATGTATATAATCAGATAAATGAGGATACCATCTGCTTTTATGTTCTGACATCAGTCATCCTTCCTGTATCATCAGTGTAGATAAGCTTTTCACAGCTCAAGAATTTGGGAACCGCCAAACAGTTCCATCACATAAGCTAATGATAAAAAACACACACATATACTGTGTATATATATATATATATATATATATATATATATATATATAGGGCTGCACAATTAATCGTTAAAAGATCGTGATCTCAATTCACACATACATGCAATCTCAATTCTACCCACAACAATTCTGAAACATTTTTAATCATGAGCTTATCACAAATAAGTTTCCATTTTTCCCAGATTTTTTCAAGCACCCTCAAAAGCAACACCGCCGTTGCCTCCCCACCCCCTAACCAATGTTAAAGATTACAACTATGCATCTGCCTAAGAAATGCTCCAACAAAGCTCTTGTGCAAACACATGCTTTATTTTGAATTACCATTTGAATAGGTTGTTTTGTTTGTTTTGTTAAAGTTTATTTGTGCAATAAATACTTTTGGGGAAAAAAATCGTTTCAGAGAACGTGATCTTAATTTTAAGCAAAAAAATCACGATTCACATTTTTACCATGAATCGCGCAGCCCTAATATATATATATATATATCATATTTTCAAGTGCTGAAAACTCTTCTTTCTACATCAAGGATTATGTATTTATTTTATCTGCTAAATCTCTGGAATCACATTAGTACGGACTACCCGTGTCTGACAGCTGCTCCAGGTGGGAGGAGACGGGTAGAAACTCAGAGTTTCTTTATGGTGAGCCTGCCAGTGAGATTTATTTCAGAGTCGGTTACCATAGTAACTAACCAGGGTAAAACTTATTCTGCTTTTTTGAATGAAAAACCCAGTTTTCCCCAACTCAGAATTAAAGACACACAACTTAACTTTTAGAGCTTAAAAATATGTTTCTAATTCGTTTTGACATTCATTGTGCGCATTTTTGAGCCGTCACTGCCCAGATCCATCCCGGGGCTCAGAACAACAGTACGTAAGATTCCCATCCAACCAATAGTCGACTGTAACGTTACAGCCGACTATTGGTTGCAGCACCACGTTACTTGCTAGCAAACGGATGTGAACCAGACATAAACACCACGGGTGTTTTGAACGCGCATCATGTCGGATTTGGTAAAGAAATGCAAGGAAACATTACCGGAGGAAGAGAGGAAAAGAAAGAGAGGAAGGGACAGAACCAGAGTCAAGATAAGACTGTCTTTTACTGGCTGGAGTGAATCACAGAACAGGTAGAATGCAAGATGGATGCTAGTTTAGCCATCTATAGGGGGCGGTTCTCTTAGAGAACTGCTAAAAGTTCTGTTGTGTGTCTTTAAAGTAGTCAGCGTTTCAACATAACCCACTTTCAGGAACAGGTCTTATTTACAAGTATAACACCTTGACCTAAACATTGGAATCTTTGAGAGATTGAGCCTTCTGCCTGTCAACATCAGGTAAGATGTCTGTTCTGTGCGTTCGTCAGAACATCGGTTTCTCACCACAGCTGCTGTGTGAGTGCAGAGGACCATCGTTTTGGAAATGCTTTCTTCTTTCTGGACATGTGGAAAAGTCCTCGCCAATTTCTTTCACATACGGTTTTGGTGTGGTGAATATGGAGCTGAGGTTTCGTGTCTGAAGCCATTTTTTGCTGAGAAGTGCCTGATTGTGTTTTCCTGTAAATTCAGTCCCATTGTTAGATTAATCTTGCCCTGTGGTGCTCTATCTGCACAAAACTTCTCAGTTGCTTGCACCATATCATTCTTGTGATTTAGAAAGTACACAAAAACAGAACTGGAGTAATCACCATGAATGAAACTGCAAACTTGTATCTGTCACTGCAGTCTGGAGGCAGGACCAGGATGTAGAAGCAGGCAGGAGGAAGGAGGATGAATGAAGAATTTAATGATTACGAAACATGCTGCTATAGCAGGACTGGGAGCATAAAACAAACAAAAAGAATAAACAGACAAACAATTGTGACTAAGTGGTAAAAACTATGAAGTGGCAGAAAGAAAGGCTACCTGGCAGAGTACAAGAGAAAGATGGGATTTGACAGGAAGTAAAACGAACAGAACATGCAAAGGCGTGATTCTGCAAAATATAATGAAACCAAAACACAAGACCCAAGGACAACGGAAACTAAGAAACAGCAGTAAAACGGAAGAACAACCCATAAACCATGACAGTGTCCTTCTCTGGACTCTGGTTCTATCGTCCCTGCTGAATCCATGTGCATCTCAGAGCCGTTTGTTCTTCTGTCTGGTGCCTCACTCCTTGTTTGAACAAACTTTCCCTGAATAAATACTTCACACTGGTGTTTTTTAAATCTGAGTTAGATTTAACTTCAACAACATTCTGCCGTTTCTGAATGTCTTCATGATTTCAGTGGCCCAAAATCTTGTGTCAAGTCTGAATATGAAAACAACCTTTTTACTGGTCATCACACTCAGTTACTTTTGTAAATAGTGCAGTCTTTTATGGTCATGATGTGGAACTATAGTATATAATCTCCAAGTTTCAAGAGGTCTTTGCCTTGCTTGAAGACCACGGTTACTCCATTTGTAGTGGCTACTTTCACAGAAAAGAGGTCTTGTGGGGGATGTACAGCACCTGTTCTACTGTTGTCTTGTAGCATAACCCTTAGCTGTTGATTAAACAGCATCTCTCCTGCGCCCTGCCACTTCCTGGCATCACTTAAAGGTGCCATGACATCAAATTTCACTTTTCTGGGGTTTTGGGGGTATAATATGATCTATTGTGCACTGATGAGGCCATGTGAATGTCCAGAGTGAGAATCAAAGTTCCTGTTTATGGTCTGTCAGCTTTGTCTCTCTGCTCAGAAACAGTTGAATCAGACAGCAGGCTATCATTCTACGTAGTTCTATCATTCTACGTAATTTAATTGCTCCAATAAGAGCACACTATCAAGTAAACAGCGCCCCCCCTCTCTCTCTCCTAACGGCCGATGCACCGTCCGCTCCCCCCCTCCCCTCCCTGTCTGATTCAGCTTCGTGTATGGAGCTAGTAGTAACTTCTGTGCAGTCAGGTCTGGATTTTCAAACAAATGGATTTAAAAGAAAACTTCTGCAGCAACACTGAGGGAGGGGGCCACAACCTTGTCATTACCTGTAAGTTTATTTATTTTCTAAATGCTGTCTTGTCTGATAAACGTAGCTCACTGTCTGGATTGTTGCTAGCAGTTAGCCTTTAGCAAACTCCGATCGCAGCTTGACCTAGATTCTCCAAATAAGGTCATAGCGAAATAAGGTGTAGCCAATCAAAATGAAGTCAACGTGGTCTCCGGGTAAAGCTCCATATCATCACCGGACCCAACTGTATTACTGAGGAAGTGAGGTCTGACGTTTCAAAACAATACTCCGCTGTAAAAAAATGCCGTTTTTTTCTTTGGAGTATTTACATATGCAGTAATGCCAACAACATAAACTAGTTTTTAACTGCTATGTCATCACTCCTTAATGTCAGCCAGCTCCACTCAGTGTGTCTCAGGCTGGAAACTGTCATCAAACTTTGTTATATCGTTGATGACATGCGACGTTGCTCCAGCACCAACCATAGAGCCTTTGGCCTCGTTACCAAGAGCTGCCTCGCTGTCTTTGTCTGAATCATTGGTCTGGAATGCATCGTCTTTGCTGCTCACCTCCTCCATCATCAGGTTGTTGTTTCTGTCTGCATGTCAGATCTCAATGTGCGCCACTTTCACACAGACTGTTTTCAGTGACATGCCTTGGCCTTGTGTCCTCTTTGTTCACATCTGAAGCAAATTATATCTATCCAATCAACTCTGCCATCACTTGAACTTGTAACAGGTCTCATGCTCGGCTGCATTCTCACCATTATGACATTGTTTTCTTTCACAGTTGCATGTTTTTTCAGTGGCTTCGTGTTTCCACAGTTTGCCCTTGAACTCTGCAAAAATCACTGTAGCTTCACGTTGTGTGACATGGATAATGAAGGGTTTAAATGATTGGTGCAGAGCTTTCAAACCATTAATCATCAGCCCATCACTCAACACCTCACCAGCATTTCTTGGTGCTGTAGTTGTTGTCTTTACGTGGGTGATGTATTCTGTTACACTTTTACTCCAGGATCAGTTCTATATAGCCCGATGATACAGGGTTTACCTTTTCCCACATAATAGTTCTTCAATTTTGTACCGATTATCATGTGCTGCCTCACATATAACCAGCAACAGCAACTTGATTTTATCATTCTTATCCTTATTTACAGACATTTTTACTGCAGCGGCTTTGATGACGTCACTATTATGCGACACCATAACAAGTAAATGTCTGTAAATAAGGACAAATCACCACAAAAAAAGCCGCTTCAAGCTCAGGGGGGAGCTAATGTTTTGCAACAAAACATTGGTGAATTGAAGGAGTTTGTGGCAGATAATGCCTTATTTAGAGGCTACGCGTGGTTGCCCCATCACTTCCATTATATCGGACATACGCTGATCGGGAGTGGATCTAAATATCTCCCGAAGAAATTCAAGTTGCACCAAAACTGTCTGGTTGAGTAAATGAATGCATTTTATGCTCAAAAACAGGTCCAGATTTAAAAAAAACTTCCCCATTAAGAATTTGCCTCCGATAGACGACTCTCCCTATTAACTCCATAAAAAAGCAAAAAAAAAAGTGAAGCCCAAAAGGTACTGGAGTAGAGAGAGTTGCTCATCTGCTCAAGTTGCCTGCAGAAAAAGCTAACCCTTACTGGGACACGCTATAAAGAGCGGTATTTCACATGGTGACAATCCACTGAAAAAAAATATTTTGGTGTATCCTGGGCTCTTAGCGTGTTAGCAAAGGTATATTTCACACAACAGTCTGTGTCCATGGACCCAGTGCTGGTCCTAAATAACAAAGGAGAGAAATACTTCGGTGCATCAGTTCAACTGCAACTGGATCACAGCAGAGCTTTATTAGCAGAATGCCAGGCACCCTACATCACTATCAATTAACAATGCTAATGCATTAACATTTAATAACCAATAAACTTTTGACCAATTTCTTAAAAACTATTTTCAGGTTTTGTAAATCTATATTTGATATTTCGGGGTTTGTCTAATAATCGTGTTTTGATTTCTTTAACCCAGCTAAGCTGTCTGTCTACACTTGCTTGTTTTTGTCGTGCAGCAGTGACAGCATTAAAGACCCTGCTAAACTCAAAATTCACAATAAGAAATGTGATCCTACCCTTGTCCTAAGCTTGTTTCTTTCACATATCTGAATATTCAGATTTTGTGTGTGGCTGTAAGGTGACCGGCAGTGGGGCTTCCTCATCTGTGATGATCTGGATTTCAGCCAGTGTCTCCTCCACAATTTAACTGCCAGCTGTGATGTGTCCTTGTGATCTCAAGTCTTAAGGTGGTCTAGCCCAGTGTTTCTCAACTCAACCTCTTTGCAATCCTGTTAATGAGCAAATCATTTAGGTGTGTAAAAGTTGGGTTGCCAACAGCACATGCAGGGCAGTGGGTCCTGAGGACCAGACCTGAGAACCACTGGTCCAGCCATTTGTTACTGTCATGTTATTGCTACTACCTACTCTGCATTTGTGAATTTTGAACTTTGTTTATTTGATCACAACTGCAATTGATTGACTTGAACTTTGTCTTTTTGTTCATCTTTCCTTCTCCTGACTCCTCTGCTGGAGTTGTGGTTTGTTTTTTTTCTTTTTGTTTGAGTTTTGTGAGTCAATTAATTAATTAATCAGTTAACTTGTGTCTTAACATTACTTCCCCCTGGATATGTGTCAGTATAACAGCTTGTCATGACTTAAGCTGTTTTCACACATGCACTGGACACCTAAACTGTTTGAAATGTTTGTGGTGGATTTTTCCTAAATGCAAACATTTACACAATCTTCTTCTGTAGCAGTTTTTCCACCCACCCTCCAACTGATGTCTTGATCAGTAGGTCAGACAAAGTATAGACATTGCAATTAATTGTGCCGGTGAGGGTGTGTGTGCTTTGATCAGAGTTGCTGCTTCATTTTCTTGTCTGACTTGGAGGTTACTTTCCACTTCCTCCTTGCTATTGTGATTCAGGTACATGCAGCACTGATAACAATCTGTTCATCTATTATTTTCAGTTTCCAAATGAAAACACAGATTTCCACAGCATTATTTCTACATCATGTCCTTCTTTTTGTATGGAAATATCTTTAGTAAGTTTGCTCCCGGCTTCCACTTTACAAATGATCATTTAGAGTATCCAAAGTCGGTCCTTGAGGGCCACAATCCTGCAGGTTTTCCATGCCTCCCTGCACCAACACAGCTGACTCAAATTAAATAAATTGAACAGCTTATGAAGCTTTGCACAAAGATTAATTTGAGTCAGGTGTGTGTTGGAGCTGGGAGACATAGAAAACCTGCAGGATTGTGGCCCTCAAGGACCAAAGCTGGATACCCTGATTCAGACTAACTGAGCGGAAGATTTGAGGATCGAGATATTCACAAAACCAGTCTGATGATCCATGGAAGTTGGTTGATATTTCATACTAGTTTGAAATAATCTGCAATTACAACTTTTCATAATTCAGTATCAGATTCCCCATCTGACACAGGCAGATGGGGAATCTGCCTGTGGAATGGGGAATCTGCAACGGGGATGGTGTTTTTTGTTATGGTTATGTAAAGTATTGCTCTTTTTTGTCAAAGAAAAATTATATTATGCATGTATCCAAAACAAACCCTGTATTTAAATGCCAAGACTGCTTACTGATGAATATTTTAAGGATGTGAATTCTTTTTGGCTTCTGTGAGGAAACGGGATTAAATGGGGAGGAAATTTGGGGAAACATAAGAGACGTTATGGATAAATATCTTGAATACAGATCTGGGAGCATCAGTGAGGTGGAAGAAAATGATGATGTCTCATTGTTTCATCACTGATGTAAGTTTCTAAAGCTGATAGTATTGGTGTAAAATAACATTGATTTCATCACTGAGTACATTTTCATGTACACTGCAAAATAAGGGTCTTTATTCCGAGAGGATGACCTGTGTCTGTTTTCAGTTAAACTTCTGTTTTCTTTTGCAGTCTGAGAATTGGAATATAATGAATGGCGACCCAAATATACACATGCATACAGTACTGCAAGTGTATAGTAAAACCTGCTCAGCCCTCTATTCCACCACTGATACAGTACACAGGTTAGATCTACAGTATGCTACACAAAGTACCCATCTAATGTTCTTTATACATGGAATTTTGTTAAACAACATGGTACTTACAGTTTGTTTGTAGGAGAAAAAGCAAGTGGTGATGCTTCCAGCTGAGGCATCAAAGCTAAAGGCACAGTAGGAAGGACTTAAAACTTTTGCCTGCTGAAGAAAAAGAAAAGATAAGAAGGAGGAAAATAAGATTTGAACTCCACCTTCAATCTTGTCATGGGACATGTGCATTTGCTGAACAGGAGGGGGATAAGCTCCCTGCCTTGATCTTTAGTCTTTGGGAGAATCACACATGCCTCCTAATGTGCTTTACAGAGAGAGGGGAAGGAAAAGCAACTGACTCATTGATCACAGCGGAGGATTTTCAGACGTGGGCAGAGAGTGTAAAACAGACATTCTTATCATTTGGTGGTTTTGCCTCTTTGCTAATTAGCAGTTTGGCTTGTGGCAACAGAAAATGCCATGGTTCTGTTGGGCTTTGTTAGAAAAATGGACAGGAGATAGGATTTTTGGAAATTTTTATTTTTGTTACCATCAATAATTCCATTAAATGGCTTAAAATAAAAAGAATTTTATCTTGAAATGCAAATATGCTGGTAAGTGGGAATCTGTGTAGCTTAATTGTGAATACATGTTACATATTATCAAGTTTTTTAAAAAAGCAAATGGCTGTGGAGGGCAACTGCGACCCACTTTAACTGGGTTAAAAAGAAAAATAAGATGGGGGGGGGGGGCACTAATCCATTCTCATTCCCAGGGTGTTGAATGTTGTTTATTTCAAAGTCACTAACATCTCTTTTAGACACTATTTTTCCTTTGGCATCTGCTACCAGCATCAGCATTAGAAAACAACAATTGCTCCATTATGAAGTGCACCTCACATAACACAAGCATGTAAGTCTGTATCGGGGATTTAAAACTTCAAATAAATGACACTTTGCTGTCAAAATGCAGTATTGAGTCAGTCATCTGCAGTCATCAGATCAGTGTATTGTGACAGATAATGGAGGCTTTCAGTTCTCGATATAAGTGAACATACTGCTGCCCTCCTCCAGAGCATGATGTTTTTCTGACAGTCAGGAGGGATTCACATTCATTTGGAAATTGAAGTTATCCAGTGGTGACTGGAGGGGAAGTCAGTGAAAGATACAGGACAAGACAGTCCTCATTTCCATGTCTTTTTCATTCATTTTCTCTTGAGTGGTTTAGGATGCATTCACATCTAATAGTTCACTAGACTGATTGAGGGTTACAACACTGAGCCAGTCTGAGTTTGCTTTCAAAATGCTCGATTTACACTAATTGTACCTTTTCAATAACGTGTTCAATGGGACTGTGTATTCACAAAGGGAAAAAGCACAGTTTTCCCGAATGGCATATGCAGTCGTCTTCAAAATTACAACCTTCCATGGAGGAAAAGGCCAAATTCACAATAGTAATTTAAATAACAAGAAAGAATAGATGAAAATTGACAAAAATATAGTTCAGTGAAATAAAATATTGCTTTTAAATTGTAGTTAAAATAATAACTAAAACAAACAAAAAAAACTGTCCCAAACACATTAGAACACCTTTTCCGTGAACAGTGGACCAGCATACCTGTGAACAGGTGTAGAAGTCTCACCTGATGACAGGTGAGAAAACACCTGATAAAATTTTGCTTCAGACCCCATCATGCTTGTTTACTTGTTTCATTTTTTTGTTTATTTTTAATATTTCTTTTGTACCACAATTCAAAATCAGTGTAATGAATTTAATAGAATTTTTATTTATAATTTTGTCAATTTTAACTTATTTCACTGACAGCTGATTTTTTTTTTTTTCCATCTTTAATGAGAGGGAGGAAAATTAGGTTACACGTCTATTCTGGCTAGAATCAAAAACCAGCGTGTTTGTTGCAATTGGACAAAATAAATCTCACTCAGCCATAATGATGGCACATTCAACATGAAGAAACTTTTATCTTCTATAAAATGTATCACTGAGTTGAAATGTAGAAAGATTTTGAAAATAAACAAAAGATATAGTAATTTCTTTTTTTTAATAATCATTAGATTGCTAAATCCAGTAATTAATTTCAATCATGCAATAGCCCGTGTGACCGAAGGCAAATACTACAGTAAACAGACGGGTGAACACACTTCTGAGCTCAAACGTGACTTTGACAGAGACCTGGACAAGCGGAGGTGTACATCACCGTAAACAGATGGAAACCAAAGATGCCAAGTTGCCTGTCTTTGTCTCTCTCCTCCCAGAGTCTGGCAAGCGTTCAGCAGTTTTGTTGAGCGGAGGGAGAAAGTATGGAAGCTGTCAGGCACCATATGATGCTGCCTCTGCAGTGTACACACCGAGACCGACTGGGAGATTAATGGCAAGGACACAGAAACATGAAGAGTACTCCCAGAGGACTTCAAATTTTTTAAAAAAAAGTCGAAGATGGACATAAAAAAAAAGCCAGCGTATACCTCATGTTCTCTAACTCTATAATCTCTTTATGTGTCTGCTTCATGCCTTTAACTTCTGTCAGGTAATGTGTCGTACACGCTAAAGGTCAGTACCGTCGCCACCTCTCGGCTGACCTAGTTACAAAGGCTCCTCATGTTTGCGTGATGGTGTGCATATTTGTGTGTGTGCGCAAATGTGTGTGTTTTAAGGTGAGTGGGTGGCCTGACACTGTCTCTGCATAATCCCTCTGGTAGCGTTTGGTTTTAAGCATAACTCAGAAAACAGTCTCAGACTCTGTTTGCAGTACGCCTGACCTACATCGGCTGCTTAGTGTGCTTAAGACGACACATGAAGTCACACTTGCAGTACCCTCCTGAAAAAACGTCTGCTGTCAAGAGTGTATTTGTGAATGTGTGTCTCTGTGTGCCTAAGGTCTGCTGTAACACACACACAAGGCTCAACAGTTGAGTAATGATGGTAGTTGCACAGAAATGCTGTCACATTAAGGCATGGATTAGTTTCTCCTTAAGCTTCTCTCACTAGGCTGCCTCTTTCCAGGTGGTTAACGCGAGAAGTATAATCTTCACACACATACACACACCATCCACACTCAGACAAAATTATGGAAACATAGCAACTCCAAGCAAAAAACAGAGAAGGAAAAAACACCCCTTTAATAGGAATATGTGCACAAATGCCTCCACACACAGACAAACACACACTCTTCCCTCATTGTGTGCTACTTGCAGCAGTAATTAAAGGTGTGACAGCCAGGTAGAGGTGATGATAATGGGCTACAGCTATTTCTGTTATCCACTCTCTTTCTTTTCACGTCTGTGACGTCTTCCTCTCCAGTTCTTGCTCACACATTTTCTCAGCTGTCAAACACTCAACTCTGGTTAAGGTGGAGATGAAATGTTACCGAACACACACACAAAAATAACATAGAAACACACTTCTCTTTCTTTGCCTCTTAAAACATGCTTTTCACACCCTGTAAATTTATTTCATTTTCATAAACAATAGCTTCTGTGTTAATTACTTCAGTGTGTTAAATGAAATATTTTTAGCATTTCCTGTAGGATGGTTAGTTTTATCAGTTATTTATGATGTTTTGCAAAAAGGCAAAGATAGAGACTTATTAAACATGCACACCGACAAGAAGACACATAATTCTTTGTGCTGCTAACAAATACAAAAATGACTAGTTTCATGAGAGAAAACTGCAGACATGCAGCAGGTTTTGTGGAGAAAATGTTGAAGGAAGTGAAAGAAACCCATCCCTAAATGTTCCCTTGTTTTGAATTCACACCAAATAGCAGGGCTTAATTTGAGCCGGATCTAGCAGGAACACGTTCCGGCACCTCTGATGTCGAATCCAGTACCTACTTTGGATCCACCACGCGCTGTATTATTAAATATAATATAGAATTATCACCAATTTTTTTTTTTTTTTTTTTTAAATGCTTGTTTCATGTTCAGAATTGTTAGTTGATCTTGTGTTTGCATAATACAGATCCATTCTAAGATGAGTTTTCGGCAACGGGAAAAAGAACCTCCTAGAAGCTGCGTATATTCACACGGTGCTCTGGTTCAATGGTTACCAAACTCTTTGAGCCACAACCCGCAAGATAACATGCATTTGTGTTCACCCACCCATTCCCACCCTAAGAATGATTTCAAGTTTAAACAATTTCATGTTGGGGACATGTAAATAAATGTTCGGACCTCATTTAAAACTGTATTTTTCACATATTTCTGTGAGATCAGTGCAATTGGTTCTGGGTGGGTCTGTTCAAATATTTTAGCTAATTTAATTGGCTACTAAATCAAAGACCCACGTGGGCCTGACCAGTAGAAGAAGGACTTTATAAGGCATCAAATAATGTGATCCAAACTGGAAGCACTTGTTTTATTCTAAGAGCTGTCCCGGAGTCAAATCTAAACAGAAATTGATTTCGACGCTTCTGTTTTGAAAGCAAGATAGTGAGGAAAACAAACACACCCCACCTGTGTGGCTGCCAAAATAAAACATGTAGCATTAGCTTGGATGAGCTCTTTTTTTTTTAAGATGGTGGAAAATTGACATTATGTGGCAACTTTCACAAGAAATTGAATATCTTTTTATGAAAAATATGTTTGATTACTTAATTGGTCCCCGTGAACAGAAGGAACATGAACAATTGAAGATTGGACTTATATAGCTTCAGGATGTAGTACTGAAGCCATACTTCTACTTCAAATGTAGGAAGTTGCAGTTGCTTTTTCTTTAGGTTTCACTATGCTGCTTTATCTTTAACAATTATGCTTTGATGCTTGTTGTATCCATAAAATGAAGTTAGTAGTTACATTGTGGATCTAATCTAAGCTTTCTAATCATGTCCACAGTGAAAAGTTTAACAGTGGAGATCAATTTTTGTGTTGGGTTGAGTGGAAATTAGGGCTGCACGATAATGGAAAAAACTTGCGATAGGCGATAACAGGGTTGAGACTCACGATGACGATATATTTCATGATAAATAAAATATTTGTTAATGCATCTTTTTTTTCATGCAAAGCTTCACTGACACTTTAGAAATGTCTTCCCCATGCTGTTCCACCGCAACCTTTCCTCTTCCTGCTTCTCTCTTTTTAGTCTCCATTTTCAAAAGTAGAACGAATTAACTGATTTATTCAAATAATCCACTCATTAGCTGCTTCCAGACTTAAGTTGCGGTACATGTGCGGTAAAGTCCAGCGGCTCTTAACTGGACTTGTCTTTTCAAACATGTCGCTTCCTTGCGGACTTATTGCGCCCAACTCACGTTCAGACATCAGGAAATGTTGCAGATAAGCCAACAGCCACGCTCTCCCTTCGACTCTGTTTGGAACATTTCCTTGTGCGTTCAGCCAAAATGACGTGCTGCAACATTTCTGCTCTGATGACATGGAGACATGTCCACTGCATCTCCGAGGTAAAAGAACGTAACGTTTGTCTGAATGCAGATGTTATTAAGGATAAAGTCCCACTATTACTGCTTTTTAGAGCAGGTCTGAAAGGAGCCAGAAAGACTTACTGTACCGATGTTGAGATGCCGCCTGTGGCTGAAACACTGAAGTCTGACCCAGTTGTTGAGGTCGGTGCTTTCACAATGTTGGCTCCGTTGTAATGGTGATGCAGACCTGTTGCTCTTCATGCAAATCTCAGCTGGCTAACACTTGTAATCCAAAAGCTGGTTTTCACTGGCGTTCGAACTGGAGTTCGAAGTCTTCAGTGAGGAAATGTACAGTGAAACTCATGAAGGGGTCTGCCGAGCGAGTCGAAGCCCGCGCAACTACACTTGCGTCTGTCGCACGTCGTCTTTCTTGTAACCGAAGTAGCTCCAAATTGTCGATGTGCTGTTTTGAAGTTCTTCCGCATTTACATTCCCTCCACTTTCCCCACAACCTCCTGCCACCACGCTCCTTATTCAGCGAGCTCCTGCCAAACAAGGGGAGGAGGAGGCGCATTTAAGACAATAAAAGCCCATTGACTGGCCATTGGCACAGAGCGCAATCTCATCACTTCCTTGAAGGTGTCATGACATCAAATTTCACTATTCTGGGGTTTTGGGGGTATGATATGATCTGTTTTGCACTGATGAGGCCATGTGAATGTCCAGAGTGAGTATCAAAGTTCCAATTTATGGTCTGTAGCTTTGCTTCTTTGTTCAAAAACAGTTGAATCAGACAGCAGCTTATCATTCTACGTAATTCAATTGCTCCAATCAGAGCACACTATCAAGCAAACAGCCTCCACTCTCCTCTCTCCTCCACCCTCCGCAAGGCCATCTTTGCTATGTGTACATCGTACAACCTGAATAGGCTACCAGTCCATCGCTGTGTTAATACACTGACAGGCAACCAAGCATATTTACACCTATGTACAATTTAGAATAAGAAACGCTTTAGAGTGTGAGAGGAAACCATGAAGATCAAAGAGAACTCAAGCATGGCAAAAACATGAAAACTCCACACAGAAAGACCCCAGATGGCCAACAAAGCCCTTTCTTCCTGTGAAGTGAAAGTGCCAACCACTGCACTGACATGCTGCCTTTTAGTTTACATAATTGTGCGATAAGTATAAAAATGCATGTGTGCGCTTGTTTGTCTTGTGGCTGCTCGTGTGTGAGCGTCCATGACATGTTTCACCCACTGGCATGTGCATCTGACAGCCAGTGTCAGCACTTTTGTCTGTACATGCAGCTTGAGTTGAAATCTGCCACTTCAGTATGTGCGCACATCTTCATATGATAGTATGAACATGTCATCCCAGCAGGTTTTCCTTTGTGAGATCCGGATTTAGCATATTATCTGTCATCTGGAGAGAGGCTGCTTTGACCTTGAGGATCTTAAAAAGAATACATGTTGCACAGCTCTCTGCTCTGCTGATCTCCTCTCCTCCCCCTCATGTCCTTTCAGTCCTGTCATTCATTTTTCCACCCCTACGTGCGTGCCTTCCCTTTACTGATGGAAAGAATGTTGCTTCAATAGGTAGATATTCTTGCCCTGCATGCTAACCATGAATTAATTCCGGTCTTATCATCCAGCTGGAGGTGTCATGATGTGTGGTTTGAAATGACCTGAACTTTCAAAGGACTGTCACATTTAATCTAGACTCTAGAACAAAAGCAGCCTCACAGCTGGTCTAATAGCTTTTTGCCTTGTGAAAGTTGCTGCTTCCACATCGCATTGAGCAAATCATAAGTACAATTTGGGTGGCAGGATGATTCATTGTTCCAGGTTGAGGCTGACTCATGTCTGGGTCAGTGGTGTTGACTGCCTTCAGGTAAAATCATACACTATTGTATGACAGAGACTGTCCTCCACCCAAATACCTCCCCTATGGGGTGTTTGTTCACATAGCTTGTTACAACCTATAATTACACTGGAAATATGTGCTACCTCCAAAGGTTGTGAGGGCAAACACGTGTGAGCTATAGGAATGATGCCCGTAAGAGTAAAAATCATGTGAAGGAATTTATGTTCCTATTTTCTTTTTTAAGACAAAGCAAAGCAAGTTTACTTGCAACGACTAATTTGTATCTCATGTCACATCAAAAATCTGTATTCTGCCTTTTCTCATTAACTCATTGACTGCCAGACGTTTTCAGAGCAGAGCGTTCCATATTGCCAGGACTTTTAAGCATTTTCACTGATTTTTGGAGAGCCACAGAATGCAAACACTGAATCTACCAAAGGAAAGCTTAGACTCTGTTCTTTGATCAAAAAATCATCATCATTGCTGTGTTCTGTTGAGCGTGGCTTCACATCAGGCTTGAAGAAGTTCGTATTGAGCCTCTGCGGATCTACCGTATACAGGACGTACGGCGGTGATGGCGTCACCAACCTGACACAGACGCTGATGCGTGAGTATGAATAGAGTTCAAGAAGAAAACAGCATCATATTCCAGCAACAAGTTTCCCTGAATTATTTACTTCACCCATGACCCGAATTCAGCTAATAGTTAATACTAAAGTTATATTACACTAGTTCTGCACATTAGATCTGTCTTCATCTGACCGGAGCTGTACAGAAACAGTGATGATGATGATGATGATGAAGGCCTGATTGGAAACCCGAGTCTACGTGTGCAGCCGAACACGTGCACACAACGGGAAAAATTATAAACTGGAATCATCACAAACATCAGTTTCCTTCACAGATAAAAGACACGAACATGATGAGAAACATTTATTAGAAACTACGTGTTTCATCATGGTGGCTGGAAGCCGTTATTACCACGCAGACCTGAAGCTCCTGAGGAGGAGGTATCATTTGTGATTTAGGATTAAGGGGAGTGGTTAGCTTAGTGGTAGCATCATGGACTTAGGCGCGGAGGACCCAGGTTCAATTCCCCAACACGACTCCTGGGTGTACCACTGTGGAAGTGGTACCACATCTTTCCCTTTACCTGAGCAAGGTCCCTAACCCCCCACCAACTGCTCCCCGGGCGCTTTAAAGCAGAACTCAGTAACTTCAGCTCAGGGCTCCCCCTAGTGGCGTCCTTTCACTGTCATAAAGTTCAACCCCCCCTGCACCCCCACAGCACACAGACGGCTTCTCTACCTGTCTTTCCTCTATTTTGATTCCTGGATATATTTCTAAGCGTTTACTAGCTTGTTGATGCTACGTTGCTGCGTTGGTAGCAGCACCACGTCTCCCTCTGCTCAAAGCAAAGTCCTGTCTCTTCTGAAACGGGACGTTTTACCCGCGATTTGCGGGTAAATATGCTGTGGATTATATTTTTCACTGGTGTTGGCGAGTAGCAGTTAAGAATACGAACTTTTATTTACTTTTTGCGGACGTGACAAGTGATTATTGAGCCTGAAGCAGTGATGCTTCACCCGGCGCCCAGGCAGCGCAGCTACGTGAATCCCTCTGGTCCAGCAAAGAGTTGGTTATGAGAGCCAGGAGCCATGTTTAGGTGGTGTGAAGCTAAAGAAATGTTTTCTTCGAATTAGCGCTGGTAGTCTGGTTCAAATCAGAGCTGGAAGCAGCTCGGTAGATAGGGGACCTGAGTACCGTACAGCGGTTTCTGTTGTCGCAAGTTCTGCTCGGGTCGGCGCAGGCAAAGTTGTTTAGAGCTGCTTGCAGGCCAGAGGCCCCGGCGGGAGGGGGGGAAACATTGAATTGCTCCGTAAACACTTTGTTTAGCCCCACGGGGATTCGGAAAAGCATTTATTGAGGTAAAAAAGTTACTGAGTATCCCCTTTAAGTAGCAGCCCACTGCTCTCTGATACTCACAGTACAGAGATGGGTAAAATGCAGAGCCCTAATTTCCCCTCGGGGATCATACAAGTATAACAAAAAAAAAAAAAAAAAAGATTGGTGTTGTCCTTTGTACACCAGGTACAGAGCAGTTCTGATGCTAACTGGACAGTTCCGTCCCTCACCTTAAGTTCCCTGTCGGTTTGTCTTCGTAGGTCTCGGAGGGAGGGACTTGGAGGGTGTAGTAGTTCGGGGGAGGGGGGTAATTGGCTGGAAGTCGATGGCGTCACATGCTGCACTAGGAGTAAAATATGCCGAACTGCCAATCAGCCCATTTGTGAATGCTAACTTCACCATGTAAGCGGACACACCCAGGGAAAAATGAAACACTAATCTATAATTTAACCCCTTAGGGGACATAGGCAGGCTAGGGAAACTAAAATATATTGTCAGAAACCTCAAAAAACGCAAATGTCATGCCAGGGGCACTTTAATTACTGACATACAAGTTTATTATAGATGAACAATAGTGAAAAGTTCAGACCCATCTACTCACTGGTAATAAATGGGTGTGTCCAAACCTTTAACTGGACCTGTTTACCAAATGGAAAGCAAATGTAGGAGATAATTAGGGCGCAGCTTTCAGATCCAGTTTGTGGTTCATGGGGTTCATATTCGTGACTGACATCCACATCCATTGATGATAGAGGAAGACATACCATGAAAGACGAGCTTTACATAAGCAGCTTCCTCCACTCACCTTAAGTTCCCTCTGTTTGCGCTGAAGTCCCATATAAATGCCTCTTCATCAAGGATCTGGGCTGCTCTCTGAGGCATGTTTCTGCTTTCATCTTCTTTCCAGGCTTCATTAGACGCCTGAACACCAAATTCACTGTGTTGTCTGGTGGGGTAATGTATACGACAGCTCATCTTCACATGTTTCAAGTTTCCACAGGTCACACAAATTAATTGCACAATTTCCATGAATGTGCATATTCTTACTTCCCTTTGCCAAATGACAAAACCACCAAAGGTGTAACAGAGACAGTAGAAGAGAGCTTATATGGATTTGGGGAGGTTTCAGTTATTAATCCTTGGTGTCAAATTGGCATGGATTTTACATTTGTAATAAGCAGAGACAGGAAGTTAATTGAGCCAGTTGTGGATGGGTTATTAGACTGGTCATCCACCGATCAGGAGGTCAGTTATTGGATCCCAAGCTTCCCCGGTCCACATATCTGTAACCATTATTGTGTGACTCACCTGATGTGGGCTACCCGTGTACAGTAGAACTCCAACTTATTTGAGAGGAATTATCCTCTTTTTCTACTTCCTGGATGAGAGTTTTCACAATTTCCTTCGGCAACGAAAACAACATTCTGAAAGTCAGTATCCCACAGTCTGCAAAATGTTGAAATTTAGTGGAAAAAATCCTCACGCATGATGCTGGAGAGGAAACACTAAGAACACATCTTGCCATGTTGAGGACATTTGATGTTTTTAAAAGGGCCAGTGACGGGTTTTCTTGAGCCGCACATGATGTGAACAGCAAAAAAAACTCAGACTTGCTGTTAACCAGCCAAAAACTGCCATTGCGCAACTCTGCTACAGGCTTCCTGGGAGCAAGCATGGAGCTAACTACTGTATTAGCCTCCACGGCTAAAATCAGCATCTGGTCTGCCACCTGTCAATCAAAAAGACACACACCTACTTATTTGTAATTTCAGGATTAAGTACCATCTAAACGGATGAGTTATAATTAACCCCCTCACAGTTGACATGAAGGTAAACTTTACCTATTAGACCTTATATGATTTTTTGAACTAGGCTGTAAACATGTTTATTTCTGCTGTGAAGTTGGCCTTTTTAACATGGGAGTCTATGGTGGTGAGCCAGTTCCTAGCCAATGAGCAAAGAACGACAATAACTTAACTTCCGGGCTTCACTGTTTTCCAGCAGAGTTTGCCCCTTGAGTACATCACATGGTCTGCACCAAAAGGTAAAGGTTTCTCATAATGAGATAACACTACTAAGCATTCATTATAATGCAGAAACTGTTATATATAATGCATTGTCCTGTTTTGGAATTAATGACTTCTTAACCATCAGTATGTGCTTCATCCATTATTCTATTTTCCCTGTGGTGGTTTTGTGACTACTAATCTGTGCATTTTTGTGTTAGAGTAAACCCTTGTCTGCGTTTTATGTATAGTTGTGCACAGATGTGTGTCTCTGTGTGCTAAACCCACTTCCACATCATAGGCAGACCCCCTGCTGTGGAGCCAAGATGCATCAAAGCATCTGCAGAATATCTTCAGGCCGTCTGATGGTAAAACTTCCTTTAAGCACCGTGCAATATTAGAATGCTGGATCTAAGGGTGAGTGCATTGGTGTGTGTATGTGTGAGCACCTTTCTGAAGTCTTAATCTAACACACATATGCCCAAGATGAAGCAATGTATAGTGGAGAAAATGGGATAACAGCACAGTTTGTTGGCATCTGAGCTTTAAAAAGCATCTCTCAGGAACATTTCCAGAGGAGATGTCAATGAGCATTGATGAAAACTTGAGGGAGAACTTAACACTGGTTTTCTTTAAGTGCATTTACTTGTAAAATGTGTTTATAAAGCCATAGACATTTCTAAGCACTTAGGTTACAGTAAATCCATTTGCTGGATGGTGAAGACCACCTTAATGGTTTCAGTTGGATGCCCACTGTGGACTAGATGTTAGTTTGGCATCTCTTGCTTTCCTTTAGGGAGCTGCTATCAGCCACTCATCCAGCTCCCTTACATGCCCACCCATATATACTTTTTGCTGAAATTGTGTTGTAATCTGCTGTTCTGCTGTCTTGTTACTGTCTTTTTTAAACACTTATTCTTCAATCATTTTGCTGGTATCTCCAGAGTTGTTGGGGCCAATGTGCTTAAACCAGCAGGTGATTATCTTGCTGAATTGTTTTCTAATGCACCCTCTCACAGATAGAAATGCAGTTACTGCATTTGCTTTAACAGTAAAATACCTTGAAGTTTGGCAAGTTTATAATATTATTTATTGGTGTTGTATTGATTTGGCATTCAATTGGCTTTTTTACATCACCATTTAAATCTGATATCTGTGATTAATCAGATAATTTCAATACTCAGATCTGATGCAGCTACATGTCCTTCTGAAATGTAATATTACAAAATATGTTGTTGACATTTATTGGATTTCTTTTATGAATACTATATGCATATGTCGTTGCCTAACCTGTAATTTTCAGATCATATCATAGGAAAGCTTTAGAGCTGTTAATGTAGGGGCAAAAAAGCCTCCAAAGCTCCAGTGAAACTTTTATACTCTGCCTTCCCGCTTCCGAACACATCTTGGTTTTTTCATTTGTTTTCCACTCATGTTGAGACACCTATGCTTTTATCTTCTTAACTCAAGATTTTGAAAGGACAGATTTTTTGCATATGTGTCAAAGAAACTAAATAAGTCAGATTTGCAAATCTACAAGCACAAAGACTTTGGAGTATTGGGGATAAATCTACAGAAATTTCTCTGATCATTGATAAAGGATATGAAATTATGCCTTCTACATACTCAAATTATCTGAAACAGGATCTGGTAATGACCAGATTTTTGATGTGCACGTAAATGAGCTTAATGACTAATGGGAAATTACATCATTTCAGATGTATTGTACAAATGAAACATCATTGTTATGCTTTTTTTGTTTGTTTTGAATTGCCACTGATTCAAACACTTAAATATGCTCTCACACTAAGAACAAAGGTGTTTTTTTCCCTTACTGTAAGGCTTGTTAAAGTTGCATCCATCAGCAGATGTTTGTCAGTTATTGGACATCATCTGGATCAGAGCTAGAGTTTAGTGTGGTCCTGCAGTTTACAGATGTTTCCCTGTCTTAACACACCTGAATCAAAATAAATTGATCCATAGTAAATTAAGTTCTGCTCGGTGACTCATTCATTTGAATCAGGTGTTTTGAGGTAGTAAAACATTCAAAACTTGCAGGACTGTAGCTCTCTACGACTGAATTTGCTGACTCCATATTTCTAGAAACATTTAAGTGCTGGTGACGTGATTTTGACATTTTTTGCCATGTTTTATAGACAAAAATGTTTTTCATTATGATCTATGTAACAGAAACAAGCTGCATTAATGAGATATTAGAAAACATCACTGCATTTCAGTACATCTGACCAGACTGTGGTGCTGTTCGCTGAAACCGGACGTGACGGTGTGGGAGGATGCCCTACACCACTGTCAATATGGATTTCAATGGGTTTATTGCAATCCTAAAGTTACTTTTCTAGTTTTACAGATGGACAGTAATGGCTCAGCCATCTTTTGTTTTGACAGTTAATGTTTAAAAGCTCATAAGGACGGTATTAGTTTATTTATGTTTCCTACAGAATAAATACATTAGAAGAGGATAAGATAGGTGCTCTTACCAGTGTCCAGCTGTAGGAGCCTCCTGCATGTCTCTGCCAGTAAAATTCCCATATGTAGACACTGTTTACTGGACATGATGAGACTTTAACACTTGGGACTGTCGTCACTTCTGCTGGATTATTCTTTATTCATCAGTGTTTTCTTCACAAAGCTGTGATGTCCAGCTATGAACAGAGACGGCTGCTCCTCAGGACTTCACAAGACTTCTGTGGTCATCACAGATCTCCGGCTGCTTCCACAGATGAATCCTTTCCTCCATCCTCATCTTTATAAACGGGAACTTTGTAAAACTCAATTAGAACCATGTCAGTTGTTACTGTATCTTATCATTTTTAAAGGCTAGTTATGTACCGCGAGTTAGAGGTTAGCCACTAGCTGTGAGCTAATAATTAGCAGCGAGCTAATTGCGGTGCTGCCTCTCCACACTCACTCCTGACTCTGCCTTGTACCATGCTGGTCCTGGTCCACTCAGTGCTGGTCTAAGCAGCTCTTTAATAGATGTGGGTCTGCTTGGTCCTGGTCTGGGTCACTCCTTACAGTTCTCAGTCTGCTCTGTGTGGGTCTCTTGCATGCTGGAGCTGAACCAGTGGACCGGGCTATGTGAGAAGGTCTTGGAGCTGACTTAAGCCCCGTTTCCACCAGCGGGTCTGGGTCGGGTCAGTCAGGATCGGTCCACGTTTTTTTTTCCGTCTCCACAGATAAAAACTGGGATGGGTACCCTTATATCCGACCCAACCCGGCCTATTTTTTTGGTACTTTTCAGTCGGGGTACTGATCTATCCGATCAGGACCAAAGAGGTGGAGCTAATACATAGCAATCCACTGATTCGTTGAAAGATCTGTCACTTCCTGCGTGACCCGGCATAAAAACCAAAGCAGGGGTGACTCCTTTGTTTCTATCGTGTGATGATTTTACGCGATCATGCAGCAGCACTGTCCGGTTAATACTCCGCCTCCAGGGTAAGGGGACAGTTTGCTGTGGGGATGCAAAGTGAAATCAATACATCCGCACCAAAACCACAGTTATAAGTCTGGTTCTAACCTGTTGTCCCCATCTACCTCAGCATCATCACACTCTTCTGAACTGGCTAATAATACCACCAAACAAACCAGTTCCAGTCTAGCTGTTATGGAGCCAACTTTTATGTTTTCCACTGTTTTGATTTTACATGTAAATCAATGAGCCGACCTCGTCCTTACATGTCTCCTTTAAGTCCTTCAGATGGTGACAGTTTAGTCCAGAATGCTGCTGATACTGTCCTCACGTGGAGCTTATATTCAGCTCTGAGTCCTGGAATACTCCCAGATTTCTGGCTTGGTTTTAGCCTTTTGAGGGACTTGAGGCAGGAATTAAAAAAAAACAAACATGAATGTCCCTTTTTTTCATACTAATGGGTGATGAAGCGCTAAATACCAAAAACGTTTCCACCCATGTTTCTCTCCGTTTTCTTAAACAGGCTGTGTGCTGCAAAATGCGCTGCAATTTGGTGTCCAAATTTCCCGCGCTGCCCTGCGGACGTGACGTCAAATGACCTACATCCGCAGTTTTGATGCAGGAAAAAAACGGTCGCGTTAAATTCAAACACTGTAAGAGATAGTTATGGATTCTTCTGCCGTCAGAAAACGATCTAGATCAACTGAAAGACACTAAAAAGTGTAATTACGGAGAAAAGCTTAGTAAACAACATTATAGTTTTCCAGCTCTACCATGTGGACGTGACATCAAATGATGCTACATCCGCAGTTTTGATATAGGAAGAAGCCGGTCGTGGTAAATTCAAACACTGTAAGCCATAGTTATGGATTATTCTGCTGTCAGCAAATGATCCAGATCAACTGAAAGACCACTACAAAGTGTAACTACGGAGAAAAAGCGTAGTAAACAACATTATAGCTGCAGTTTGTGCACGCTCCCGTGACGGCTTGGCTCGTGGCTGCAGTTACCTGAAGCGCCAGTCGCAAGTTTCGTTTCTTAATCTTGCCTCAAGTCCCTTTAAGTTGTAAAACAAAAGTTAATGTATTTTCTGCATATAGCAGTACTAATTAAAAAAAAAAATCTCTGCCATATCTTTTGCCATATCGTCTCATTTTATATTTGGCATGAATTAACTGTTATGACAGTGAGAATTACTTATGTATTGAGTGCAGTGCTTATGGTACTCCACGTATGAGGTGACATAGGGCTGAAATTTGTTTATTGAGGAATAGGAGCGTCTTCAGTGTTCAGTTTGGCGACTTAATAATCTTCAAATTACGTGCAGGGAGGGCAACATAAATCGGTGGGAAAGCTGATAAAACTGCTGGTTTCTGTGGCTGTATGTCAGGATCTTTCTGTCTTTGTATTTTGAGCTCGGATAAATTATCTGTCAACTTCAATCTAGAAACTTCCAAATGTTTCTTGTGCAGATGTGAAACACAGACCGACACGTTACGTCATCTTCACAAACCGAGGCCTCGTTTTGCTCTGGACACGTGATTCCCATGCTGACAACACAAGCTCCGAAACGAAGCTTAGGAACGCCCCCTTTTTCTTGACACGCGCTTCGGAGTTTCAGTTCATCAGGCACATCACTACCTACATGTATATAATAAGTCAGGTTCAAATGTCACACATGCAGCACAGAAGAAAGAATTAACCTCCAAGTTCTGACGTTAGTTTAACAGCAAACATGGTGGCGGTGGAGATCACGATATTGTACAATTATCAAAGAAAGAAATAAAAGGAAGCCGTGCAGTAGGAAAATGGGCGTTAAAAAATGGCTGCAGCTTCTTCTTCTTCATCGGGTTTAATGGCGGTTGGCAAGCTCACTAAAGGCGCATTATCACCACCAACTGGTACAATTAGACCAGCATGTTGTGCACAATGTAAAGAAGAGAAATAAAAAATAAATAAAAAAAAGGAAAAACTAAATATGAAAATCCAATCCAATCCAATCAAGTCTCTAACAAAAAGGTCCACAAAACTTTACTGCATGCACTTTTCTAATGTTGCACAGTATCAATTAGATCGACTTTTTGTTTCAGCTTCTTCACATTTTATACCATTCTGGCTCGCTGAGCCGCATACTCCTGAATAGCTGCAGCTACTTCTTCTTTGTTCTTTTTTGCTGGTGACACATCAGTTATATGGCTCAACACTGCCCCCTATGGTTTTCAGTGGTACTACACTTGTTTCATCTGTCAAGCTACGCATCCTACAGACAAAATTACGCACGTATAGGATGCTGAAGGATCCATATCTTTGGATGTAGAGCATTCGAATCAGGTTTTTAACACAATGACGTCAGTCAGGTGGTTTTACCACATGGATGTAAACAGGGAGCATTAAGGTTAAAAATATAATTGTACAACAAGCTATGCAGTTCGTGCAAAGTAAAGGCCATTCAACGGTTAATATTTAAATGGACTTTAAACGACATTTGCATTTAACATATCAGACAAAGTAATTTCTTCCTTCATAAAGTACATACTTTGAAGTTGAAATATGCTGAATTAAAGAAATAAGGCCAAACAGGCTTCACATTACATAAAAAAGTGCACATCAAAAATCTGTTTAATGTTGCTCTTGTGCCAGGTACAGCTCATAAGTCTGATCACAATTAATGTGTTAACGTGTGGGTCGGGTCACAGGTTACAGCCTACATCAACAGGTTGGGTCCAGCTTTGATTGGCAGATATTCATATGTGTTCAGGGTGTTTATCACAGCCAATCAGAGACGAAGACCCACCCTTTCTGTGGGCTTTTATCACAGTGTTGTTCTGCTCTCACCTCCAGTATTGGAGACATTTGGAGAAATTTTAAAAAGTCCTTCAACTACACTTGAGAAATGTTAGCTGTACCGGTACAACGAAGAAAAATGTTAGTCGCACTATAGATCCCTGCCTTTCCCTACTCAGCTCAAGCTGTCTTTGCACGATTGATACAACCCATGGTAATACTGCTGTAAACAATAAACTAGCGTTATACTTTGCCGCCCTAGTCTCAAACACTGTTTTGCATAACATATAAACCAAATGTAAAACCAAACTTGTCAATGCAACAAAACAGAACAAAAGAAAGAAGAGAGAAAGAAAGATGGTAAAAATGCAATGTATCATAACGGTAACACCTTCAGTGATGCAACCGCTGCAAGCTTCACAGTAACACTTGAACTTTTTGTTTGGTTTTTTTCTTCATAAATCATGGAGACCTTCATACTATAGATGTCAGCATCAAACATCTCCATATCTGTCCACATAGCATCTCTATGCTATTCAGTGCTGCTCATCTCAGCTTCAATTATCAAATTTATAAAGAAAACGTTTGACTGTGAAAAATGCTGGTTAGCGTCAACCCAAAAAGGCACCTTAGAACAAATCTGCATTCATTTTTGCACTGTGATGATGTGTTTGAACAAAGTAAAGACAAAAGATCTCTTAGTTAAAAGCAAAGACCTTGTTAAAGTAAGAGCAGACAGGACCTGCCTTCTAAGTGCTCAAAAATATCAATGCTGCTGCGTAAATACAGTACATTAAAGTCAAAGTGTCTGAAGTTCCAGTATGTCAAGCATGTAAGCTGATGCAGAGTTCTGTGATCAAATACTGACATTTTAACTCCAAATTCCACGTTTCTGAGTAATCTGAGTCTGTGCTGCAGCTGGGTAAATGCATGCAGGCTATAGGCAGGAGCCCCAGTGCATGTGCAGGTCAGAACTGTCCAGGAAGTCAGTGGAAAAGACACTGAGAGGTGTCTGGGGGCCCAGTGGGCCCAGTGTGGGAGGTTCCTCATCCCCCTCTTCCCCCATAGAGATGTCTGACCAGTCTGTACTGACCAGCCTTTGGCCCCCCTCTCCCACAATGTCAATGGTGTTCACAGGAGACGGAGGGTGGTCCAGGATGCTAGGAGTACACAGCAGTTGGCTGTAGAGGTCATCAATCAGTGATATCACGCCACCAGGCTCCACCCCAAAGAGAGGCTTTCCAGTGGTGCTTTCTAGGAAATCCTCCAGGCGTCCACTTTCAGATAGGCTGAGGTGTTGTTTTTCTTCTGTGGTGTCAGCCAGCGCCTGCGGTTCAGGCTGCAGAGATGGGGCAGGCTGTGGAGAATGCAACGTGGGAGGGGTTGGTGGAGATAGCAACAGATGTAGCGGTGAGGTAGGAGGGGAAGAAGCACAGGAGTCTGGATTGAGGCAGTCCAGAGAGGGATCTGGAGCAGGTCTGAAGGTGGTGGACATTTCTGACAGAAGATAAAGCACAGACTTTAGTTTGATCGTTCACTCGCTAATAACATTTTTACAAGAGATGACTGAAATTTCTGCACCCCACCTCCTGCTTGCAGGATGATGTCTATGAAATCCTCTTCATTTTCTGTATACTGTTAATAGACACAGAAAGAGCACATTTCCCTTTAACACGCACACACACTCAGCTTTATGCTACCTGTTATGGAAGAATTAGAGATGTACGATATAATCGGCCTACCGATATTATTGGCCAGGATTGGCATTAAAGGCAGGGTGGAGGATGTTTTTCCAGGAGCATATTGCTTAAAGTCTTCTTCACATCCCGATTGCAGCCAATTAATTAAATGTTCTGACACAAAAATTGTAAAAATTAATCACCTGTGGAATCACATTGGATGGGTTTTCGAATGGCCCGTGCTGATTGATTGAATGATTCTTATGTCCATCAAACTCAACTGCTGTTCGTCACACACCCACCGTCCTCGCATGCAGTCGCGACTCACCGTGATCGTCTCACAGTGCAGACGAACCGAGAGAACGTGGCTGTTCGCTGCTCTTATCTATGCCGCGGTTTGCTCTTAAAAAGAAAAAACGGATGTGGATCAAGTCATGGAGGTGTTGGTGTTTGCTGTGGGGATGTTTTACGCCGCAGCAGAAGTTGGAGGTGAGATAATTATCACTTTTAGGAAACGTGGCTCCTCTGATGTTTACTGGGAAGCTAACAAGCTAGCCACTCGACTGTTCTCAGTAATGTTCGCCGACAATCATCCACGCACGCGTTTCTGTGCCCTGGAGCCATGGTTTCAGGGGGGTGTATATTTTTTCAACTGTAGCTTGTTCGAACCGTTTTTCCAAGATCCCCTACCCTGCCTTTCAATGTGATATTGGAAAATATCGGTTTCGTTTTCTTCAGACTCATATTTTTACCAACGAAATATAGCGAGATCCCATTGTTCTGCTACAAAATCTCGTAAGAGCACCGGTCCAGCATGTAGAAAAGTTATTCTACATGCTGTTATTCTGCAAAAAACTTCATATCCCAGCAATTTTTTAGAGTCATGTCATTACGGTGCAGCTGCTACAGACTGACTTGCTTTGAAACTGTTTATAATTTGTCTGGTTTTAAGTTTCCAAGTTGTCAGAAACATTACAATAATATCCACATGTTGGCTAATACCTGCTAGTATCTGATATATGGCAGCCAGATGTCCCAAATGAGCTCATCTGGCTGAGTTAAGGTTATTTTAGGATTTTTGCCCCTTGGAGCAGATTATAGTTCTCTCAAAGTATGACATACAATCTCACAGTTGTCTGCATAGATTAATATCAGTTGATATTGGATATCAGAAATTAAGAATCAGACAGTATTATATCCCGGATATTGGGGGGAAAAAAAGTCATTATCAAACATCCCCAAGAAGAATCCTGCTTAATAAAACCCCAAACTGTAAAACATGAACATTCAGTTTAGCTGCTTGATGCCTTCATGAAATAGCTTGTTTGTGAAATGAAATAATCTGAGATGCAGCACAACTTACTTTGTCATCAGGTGGTGATGGTGCCGTCTTAACAGAAGCTGGAGATCGAGGACTCAGCAAGACATCCAGACCAGGACTCATCTGAAGGTAAATAAAAGCTTTCTAGCCCTTTTTCTTAAAACTTAAAAAGCACTTCATGTGACTCTTTGATTACTTACAGTTTGAGTGGAAGGTGATGAGGTATTTTTCCCTGTGGGAGTGGATCCCTGGTTTTTGTAGAAAGGCTGCAGACTGGGTGGCGCTGTCAAACATACTGCTCCCCGCTGGCTAGATTCTTGAAGTACCCCATTCTGCATCTTCAATAAAATAAAGAGGACATTCTTATATGGTGAGATGAAAGTCTAAAGGCAAGCACTTTTTATTTTACCAAGTTTGTTTGAGATTTTGCTTCTATATAATTCTGTGTAATTTGGATTTATTTAGCTTTGTTTATCGGAAAGTGATTAAAAACAATGCATACTGAATATATTACATCAATTGCATGTGGGAAGATATCATTTAGAAAAAAAAAAAAGTAGCCTGATTGACAGATTATTTAATTCCTAAAAACATGCAGACTTTTATTCTTCAATGTTATAATACTGGATTCAGCACAGCCTATAGGCCCTGGGCTCCCCTACAGATATGTTTTAGATCTGACATACTTTACTGGAGCCCCATCTCTTTAAAATATACAAAACTGTAAAATATACAAAACGCAGTCATCCACTCACGCGGCCTGTTTCACTGTTACACAGGTGATAGCAAACTGGCTGTCAGATGATGCCACAACGTTGACATATTGATAAAGAAACACCATCTTCAACTCAACCTCTCTAAATCTGAGTTGTTGGTCATTCCCTCCATTCATTTAATCCAACACCATATTAATGTAAAAACTTCAGCTGTGTTTCAGACGGCAGATTCCTGCTGTAGGCCACAGTTATCTTTCACTTTAACTAGCTTGTTTTCTAGCATGTACAGTAAAATCCCTAAAGGACACGTCCAGTATCGAATCAGTCATAATGGGTACCTGCCACTTCTCGTTTAATGGCAGGGTGGATGATGTTTTCCAAAAGCAGTTTTTACTATACTGTTTAAAGTCTTTTTCACACACCGATCGCAGGGAGGTAATTTTTAAAATGTAGCTTGCTTGAACCGTTTTTCCAGGATCCCCTACCCTGCCTTTAACTCCCCCACCTATGGCTACTGGTATCAAATTCAAGTCACTCATGTTTGCAGATCCCAGTCTGACAAGCTCATGCTACTTTTCAGCCACTGTGTTGCTCGTCAGAACGCTAGAACTGCCATCCAAATGCGCAACACATTCTTCTAATATGCTTGTTTCACCACCATGGAAACGTATATTAGAATGTATGGACTGAGACTGTCGTGCATGTGGATGCATGTATTGTATATTGCATTTTTTTATCGCACTGAAGCTTAAATGTTGTTTCTCACTTGTAAATTTGCTTTGGTTAAGTAAGTAAACATAAAGAATTGAAATAGTGGGTGTATTTCTAACCCTGAATCATACAGGTGGGTGCCAAGGGAGGTGTAATGACTGAAAAAGCAGTTTGCAGCTTTGGAAACATCAGAGGAAGAGATGGAGATTTAGCAACTTAGATGCAACGCTGAAAGTAGAGGTTTGGTAGGTGTCTTGTAGACAGTTAAGCAGGTCACATGTGAAAGTAGCTGCACTGTAAATAAGAAGATAGGTACATTTTAAAATGTAAGGCAACCAGCTTAACTCAACTAAGACATAAGTTGACCTAAATATCTATCCTTACTGTTAAATTTGAGTTGCAACTTTGAATTATCCTCTTAGTTTAGATTCAAACAACAACTTCATGTTTTTTAGTTCATTTGCCAGATCTGGTTTTAGGCTACTTTCCATTTTCTGAAATATGGGCTGATAAAAAGAGATATGCAATTCCCCCACTGTGAAAGTCCCCTTGGACTCTAATAGATCAACTAAATTTAACAAGAACTTTGAACTTGGCTTCGTCCAGAAAAGTTCACTGTATTGAGTTGAAAGCATAAAGAAACAAAGCAAAGCTGCTGATAGCTGCGAAACATGTCATCAGAACACAGTGTTCCACTAAATCCAAGCACTTTAACGCAGGTTTTTCCCCAAACACCACACGATCCTGAACACCTGCACTCAACAAGATATGCTGTAAACCTTTATAAACCAAGTTGCGCTGGAGTCTTTGTTCCTCGCCTGTTGGCATCATAAATCATAGTAATGGAGGATGTCTTAGGAGTAATTAGCATGGTAATAATAATCAGCATCAGGCTAGTGTCAGGCACTTATCAAGACCTGCTGTCATTGTGTCAAACAGCATACATCATTAATTTCCACGCCAATTGGACTCGTTGGAGCAGTTCTCTTACATTTTCATGTTTCTGCGGAGCACTAACAGACTTTTCTGTTGCACCAGAGGGATGGGAAACAATGCTCTGTGTAGAACATAAACTATCTCTGGGAAATCTATAAAAGATGGTGTGGGTGATTAGTATACTGTACGTCTTCCTGCCTTAGTGGAGGGCTTTTACCTCAGTTGTCTTACGATAGAAAATGGCTAAGAGATCACATAGATGAAATAAAAAGTTTTCCTTTAAAGGCAGAAAGGTTGTTATTATTGGAATTTCTTAATTTTCTTTTGCTACCATACTGCAGCAGGGGGTTCTGTTATTAGAACATGTTGCACTGAAAGCAGCACCCTTTCAGATACAAGAGGGGTTTTCACAGATCATCTATGCACCTCAGTAATTTACCACTTTGCAACAGAGAAAATCTTATTTATGATCTAAAGAGAAAACTGGAAGAGCTGATTAATATTTTACCTCTTGTGTTTTCAATAAAGCAGTGCTTGTTTAAACAGACTGCAGGACCAGACTACATTATGTATAAACCTCACCTTTATGTTTTGCTGTTTCAAAACTCCCGGGTGCATCTGCTGTTCACTTCCACTACCTGTAACCTGAACAGAGAAGTGGCCTGGGAGCTTGGCAGGAGTAGACTGCAGCCGCTAGAGAAAAGTTAAGAAGTAAAACAGTTGTTCATGCTGAATACTGAATATGAATTACATCAGAAAATAAAGAAACGCCTGTAAGCTTTGCCTCATTTTTAAGCAGGCTGACGCAGTTCATTAGCAACCAGAAATCTGTTCAGTCTTCTTGGTTTGGCTTTTTTTTTTTTTTTTTTTGCACCACTAAGCTGAAAGCTACTCTGCTGCTTGCTGCTGCGTCTGCTAAGAGCATTGGAAAAGTCCAACCCCAAGCGCACTAATCGCCTGTAGGCTCTGAGTCTAGCTTTCACTTTGGCTGAGTTGCAGAGTTGAGCTTGATATTCCCCTGAGGCTAAGAACTCAGGTCAGTGTTTATATCCTAGATTAACAAAATACATAATAATCTACACTTTACTGCCAAAAGTATTTGCTCACCCATCTGAATTATGGGAATCAGGTGTTCCAATCACTTCCATGGCCACAGATGTATAAAATGAAGCAGCTAGGCATGCAGACTGTTTTAACAAACATTTGTAAAAGAATGGGTCATTCTCAGGAGCTCAGTGAATTCGGCCATAAAGTAGTTGGCCTCGTAAACTGATGGAGCAGGGTCAACGGATGCTAAAGCGCAAAGTGCAGAGAGCTTTATGGAGTGGGTCTCTATGGTTGAGCAGCATCCACCTATACATCACCAAGTGAAATGCAAAGTGTGGGATGCAGTGGTGTAAAGCACGCTGCCACTGGACTAGAGCAGTGGCGGCGTTCTCTGGAGTGACGAATTGTGCTTCTCTATCTGGCAATCTGATGGAGGAATCTGGGTTTGGTGGTTGCCAGGACAATGGTACTTGTCTGGCTGGATTGTGCCAAGTTTAAAGTTTGGTGGAGGGGAATTATGGTGTGGGGCTGTTTTTCAGGAGCTGGGCTTGGCCCCTTAGTTCCTGTGAAAGGAACTCTGAATGCTTCAACATACCAAGACATTTTTGACAATTCTATGCTACCAAGTTTTTGGGAACAGTTTGGAGTTGGCCCCTTCCTCCTCCAACATGACTGTGCACCAGTGCAGAAGGCAGGTCCATAAAGACATGGGTGGTAGAGTCTGGTGTGGAGAAACTTGACTGACCCAAACCCAATAGGACACCTTGGGGATAAATTAGAGCTAAGACTGAGAGCCAGGCCTTCTTGTCCTACATCAGTGTGTGACCTCACAAATGTGCTTCTGGAAGAATGATCAAAAATTCCCATAAACACGCTCCTAAACCTTGTGGACAGCCTTCCCAGATGAGTTGAAGCTGTTCTAGTTGCAAAGGGTGGACCAACGTCATATTGAACCCATTCGATTAGGAATGGGATGTCACTTAAGCTCATATATAAGTGTGATTTTTGGTGAGAGAATGTCTCCAGTGCAACACTCTGAAAAAATAATCACAAACTGTTACTTGCATCTGCGCAACATTTCCAAGGTGAGGCAAATTGTCTCACAGGGTGATTTGGAGAAAATTGTCCATGTTCTTATTTCTTCAAGACTGGACTACTGTAACAGCCTGTTTACTTGTCTCAACAAGGAGCTGGGTTGCCTACAATTTGTGTAAACTCTGCAAAGCTCCTGACCCACAGAAACAGAAGAAACCCATATCACTCTTCTCCTGAAGTCCCTTCATTGGCTTCCTGTCACTTCCAGGATAAATTTTGAAATCCTGGACCTTACTTTCAGAGCCCTTCATGGTCATGCGCCTGACTACATTACTGGTCTGATGCAGCCCTATACTTAGACCCATAGCCTCAGGCCTTCAGGTCAAAATCTGCTTATGGTTCCTCGGACCTGTTATAGAAGCCGAGGAGACAGGTCTTCTAAACTGGTGGCGCCCCGTCTCTGGAACAAACGTCCTCTGCCCCTGTGCTCTGGACTCTGTGGACACTTTTACAAAGCAGCTAAAAACTTGACTGTTTACTCAGGCTTTTCAAAGCACATAGCAAACTTATTTTATTCATTTATTTATTTAATTTTTACTTGAATTTTACTTGTATTGGTATGTGTTATAATGTGACACACTTTGTGACTCCTGTATATATATATATATATATATATATATATATATATCCTCAGCCATAGGAAAGAAATAATAAGATTCATGTACCTGCAGTGCAGTATGATTTCTTGCTTTTCCCCAAGAGGCGTCAGCTCTTTCATTTCCAGTAATGTGATTGGTCAGTGAAATCAGGAAGTGGTTACCGTTGCTGTCACTGACCAGAGTCGGGGTGGGGTCGCTCTTTCGAAGATCCAGTGAGAAGGAAGGGGTGGAGGTTGACTGCTGGTTTAGGCTGGTTTGACATATCTGGATGGAAACAAAGAAAACTGAGGTGTTTATGATTTGTGTGTTTAATGCATATTTCATTCTAGTAGAACAAAATTAGATCAGCTTCTCTAACCTGCCGTAACGGCTGCTGCCCCTCTGGTTTGTCCTGTGGTAACAGCTGCTGCTGCTTCACATAAATCTTGGTCTGAATCTGGATTTGTTGCAGTTGTTGAGCCTGTTGCTGAAGTGCTACTGACTTCTGTTGCTTCGGCTGCTGATGTGATGGCAGCAGCTGCTTCTGTGGCTCATATGGTGTTCGGTGCAGTTTTTTCTTTTGTCTTTGTTGACAAAGTTTCTGTTGAGTGTCCACCCTCTGAATCTGGTTCTGAACTTTCTGTTGCTGGTGCTGCTCCTGGATGCTGTGCTGCTGCAGGATTTTCTGTATGGCCTGTTGCTGAGCCAGCTGCAGAGCCGTCTGCTGGAGACAAATGTGCTCTTGTGTTTTCTGCTTGCTTTTCTGCTCTGGCTTGAGTTGCAGTTGCACCTGATTCTGTGCCTGCTGAGCTTGGGTGGAAGACTGATATAGTCCACGGGTGTCTGATGATTGCACAGATACCTTTGACCCACTTATCTCTGTCTCAATGGCTTCCTGTTTAATTGTCACCTTAGCAATGTCCATTTCACTAGAAATGGACGACACTTGAGGGGGAAATGGCCGATCATCAGGTTCTTCCTTCACTTCGAGAAGAATAAGCGGCTGTGGAACTGTTGCTTCTCTGTTCTCATGCTCCAGCTGCATCTCCAGCATCTCCACCAGCCTCTGCTTCTGCCTCAGCATCCTGGTAAGCTCCGCAATCTGCTTATCTTTCTCCTGCAGCATTCTGTCTTTGTCAATTGTCACTAGAGGAGCTGCAGCTGTAGCGGTGGGGGCAGCTGAAGAGACCAAGCAGCATTTCAGCAAGGAGGGAGACTTTAAAGAGAACTGACAAGGTGCTGGGGTGGAGCATGGGGCCTCCTCTTTTATGTTAGCAGGGAGTTGAGCCATTGTAGACGGCTGAAGGCTGAGCTGTGGGAGAGGACTCATCTATAGAGAAAAAAAAGTACAATCAATATTCTTATCAAGATTTTTTAAATAAAGTAAAATCATTTTAAATGCATTTAAGTGTAAGTGTCTAAATTGTGCAAGCTTGAAGAAAAATATTATATTCAGATCACTTTATAAAGCTATTTTTTAAATGTTTTAAATGTTTGTGTTTTATTGAGACTTGTGTTTTTTTGTTTTGTTTTTTTGTTTGTTTGTTTTGTTTTTTTTTTTGGGGGGGGGGTTCAGGCTTGCATTTTAAGTAAAATAATTTTGTTCTAAATGTCTTGCCTGGTAACATAAAGGTTAAATAAATAAATAAATAGCTAACTTATACTAAATGCTGACATTATAATGACAAATCTAAGGTAAAGGTTTGCATTCAAAAAGCTGCTAAAGGTCTGCAGTAAAATTGGATTAAGGCATGAACTTTTCTAAATATTAAAACAGTATCACCAAGTCAGCTATCAGTGAAATAAGTATTTCCAACACCACAGCACATCTTTGATTTAGTGAAGCAGAAACCAGCATTCATGCTTTTATCCCATGCCATCTGGATTATCCTCGCTCAGATTTCCCTGGTTGCCTCAGAAATCCACAAAAGGCTCCTATATTGTGCAAAACACTGCAGTTCAGACTTAAAATAAAAACAGCCACATTTCTCTTGTTTAATCACCTCTGAACTGTTTTTTTTTTTTGTGTGTGTGTTGTTCAAAACTGATTATAAATGTATATTAGCTATTGTTAAACTCTGGAGACCAGAATTTGCTATCAAATTCATACTCATGTCATACAGATGCTCATGGGAAATTGGCTGTGGAGACTGCACTCAGATGCTACATGAGCCGTTTCTGTGCGTTTTTTAACACTCAATAATAATAATAATAATAATAATAATAATGGATTAGATTTATATCGCGTTTTTAGGGCACTCAAAGCGTTCACAGTAGATCCATTATTCATTCACTCCTCATTCATACTTGGTGATGGTAAGCTACGCATGTTGACCTGGGGCAGACTGACTTTATTGGCAGCCATTTTGCGCCTATGGCCCCTCCGACCACCACCGGAACATTCACACGCATTCATACACCAGTGGAGGCAAAGGAGGGTTAAGTGTCTTGCCCAAGTACACAACGACAGATGGTTGGGGGATCGGGATTTGAACCGATCCTTCGATCATTGGCCGACCTGCTCTACCACCCCATGTCTATGGGGGGCCATGGTGGCTGTGTCAATGTCTATAAAACTAACTGTTGTTAGTTTTTTATTGCCAGTGATGATCGATTACATCTTCCACTCATCAATATTCAGCTTTTTGACACCATTCAGCCAACCAGAAAGCATAAAAGTGTTTAATTTGTGTTGTGTTCTGGGTGAGTTGATCAACTTTGTCCTAACACTCACTACATTTCCAGTATATTACAGTATAATAAAGGTTTTTGTTTGTTGCTTCTATGGTTTATTAGTCTGTTGTTTTCTCATCATTAAAAAGCAAATAATTGACAAACTGTTACAACTGTCCAAATTCAGATCTGAATCAGCTCAGAAGTAATCATTATATGCCTGATAATACTGCACATCACTCAGTATAGAGGTTTCACTTTGCAGTTCTATGAGATTATCATTTCACTTATTTATTTTCTGAATGAAATAAAGTATTTAATCTATCTTAAGCTTGCAACATAATTCCTAAATGTTCCCATCATTGTAGTTTGTATTTGAATAGGGAGCCGGGACGAGAAGTATTCAACTGGATGTCACTAAATCTTTCACACTGCTTTTTTTAGTAGTTGACCAGACTACTAAATGTATAATGATTGAGACACAGTATGAATTAATTTCAAGGCTGGTATTATGTAACAAGAGAGTCCAAATCCATCAATGTCTCATAATTAACTGTAATACCTACATGGTAAGTACATAAGGCACTACTGCACATGGCTGAGCACTCAATTATTTACCTAAGAAACTGAATTCTGAGAGCTTGCGCTTAATCTGCTCAGGCAGAATGTGGCTGGGCTGCTTCCCATTTAAACAGATTTCCACCAGTCATAACTGTTCATCTGATATTTGGCAGGTGAGATGTGATGACACCGTTCGGAGGAGAGCTGCTGAAGCATGTAGCTTAGCAACATTTCATTTTTCTGAGTGGATGTCATGGAATTCATGAAGGTTTTCATAAATCTATCTTGATGAGAACTGTGGTTTTATTAGAATCTTTATTTTTTAAATAAATATTTAATAAATGAATATTCAAAATAATATAATATAGTATAGTATAATATAATATAATATATTTTAATTTTTTTTAAATAAATGTTTTTCAAATAATATTCAGTTTTTAATTTATTTTTGATTTTTTTTTCTTTCTTTCTGTATTTATTTTTAGACTTAAACTAAAGACATTTCAAAGTGTGATATTGAAAAAAATGTTCATATAAGGTTAAATTAAAAAAAAAAAAAGAATGGTGTGCACAAATGTGTCTGACCAGCTCTCCAAGCGGCTCGCTGTTAAAGCTGATATCTTTTGGGCTAATGGCTGCCGGTGAGCTGGATCGGGGGGTGAGGGAGTTGATGTTGCCGCCACATCTCTTGAGCTGCTTAGGAGTCGCTGCAGGTGGACAAAAACTGCTGCTTGCATCAGCTAAACGGAGAAGTTCAGAAAGGATGGGCATTAGGAGGATGAATTAAATGTCACACTTTTGTACGTTTTCTGCCCTTAATTTATTCGTTTAATGCCTGATTTATCCATAAAGAATCTGAGCTTACATCAAGCATTCATAATGTGCAAAGATGAGAAAACAGCCATGACTCAAAATATAATTTTATCACTCCTTTGACTGCAGGGAAATATCACAATCCTTAATCAGCTCACTGACCACTGAGAGAAGATGCCTGGTGGTGCTGAAACTGCTGCTCTTGTGATGTGCTGTTCATGGTGGTTTCAGTAGCTTTGGAGGATCTTCCTGATCCTCCAGGCCCTGGCCCTGTGGTACCCCCTGCTGTTGGAGAGGAGGTAGTGTCGTTTCCTTGGTTCAGTTCCTGGTAGGTCCTCAGCCTCTCAATGAGGTCATTTTTGGTGCCAGAGACAGGTAAGCTGCGCAGCTTCAACTCACACTTTAATTCCGCGACCTGACAGACGACAGAGTGAAAGACAAATTGAGATGGAGCGCAGAGAGTGAGGAAAAGTAAAAATGACGGAGATGAATATGAGAAGAAAATTGAAACGGATCAAAGGAGAAAACACGAGGACAGAATCATTTGTCAATGTCTCTCTTTAACTGCACTGGACTGGCAGGAGAGGTTTCTGGGGCGAGCCTTTGATAGCCTCTTTTCAGAGGGGATGACATGCAGCACAGTGCCACAGGCAGAGACTTGAACCTGGACTGGCTGAATGGGTTGCACCCACCACAACCACCAACATCTCACGGACTGTTCACATCGATTTAGATTAGCTGCTCTGTTTGTGCTACTTTGTTATTCTCACCTTCATTCCATCCAGATTTGGATGTGCTGAGACTGCTTTGGTTCCACCTGAAGAAGCAGAACCCCCACATGCTGTGGCTCCTTCTGCAGCAGCAGGTGGAGGCGGGGATGAGTTGGAGCAGGACGATGAGGGTGGTTTCTGATCTCTGTTGGAAAGAAAGGAAGTTAACCTTCACACAAAAGGAGCATCATTGAACTTCCTTCCTTTTTAAATCGAAATGAGGAATTTATCCAGCTCTTCTAACATGTGATAGAGAGGCTGGCTTACCTGAGTGGTGCAGGCAGGATGGTGTGGTAGTTGAAGTGCTGCTGCTGCTGCTGCTGACTAAGGATCTGAAGCTGCAGGAAGAGCTGCTGCTGCTGGAGGATCTTGGCATAAGATGAATCCAGATGAGGAGGAGGCTCTTTATCTCCCTTCTGGTCAGGAGGGATGTACTGATGGTACTTTAACTTTTTTATCTAAAAGGCAGAATATTAAAAACTGTCAGCAGAAGCAATGACACTCTACACGGATATGAAAATAAATCTACCTTTGGTTTGTTGTCCTTGTTCTTCTTGTGTCTCTGAAAAAAAGCATTCAGAGTTTGCTTTAGGCTGGGACTGTAAAAAGAGAAGCTTCCGATAAGTTTATGCCGTATATCAACATTTAGAAGATTCAGTGGTTTTGACTCACTCATACAAACAAGTTCAGTATTTACTCTTTTTTGTGTTGTGGCAATACTTTGATTTCTACCAGTTCCTGACACCTTTAGCTTCTTGTGCTATACGTTCACAAGCTAGCTGCTAACTTCTTTTCAAAATTCCAAGTGCTGTATGAGTGTTTTACACTGTATAACAATGAGATGAATTTGTGTTACAAAAATTGTTTTGTCCTAAAACTCCTAAAATCTGACTTTAGCTTCTAGTGCTACACAAGCTAGCAGCTAACTTCTTGTAAGTAGGTACTACTTGCACAAACAGTGACAAAACCTTATTAAGAATAAAACTAAAACAGCTACTAGAAAAACCCTACAATGATGCTATATCTGAAAGAGAAACACAATTTTATGTGCCTTGGCTTTAATACAGTTTTTTGCTTAATGAGCACTGGACCTGGATTCAATGTGCATCCAAACCTCATTTAAAGGCTGAATATGGAACATTTTTATTAAGTTATATTTAAAAAAAAAAAAAAAACATCCACAGGTCGTTTGCAAAATGAAAATACAACATTTCCTAAAAATATATATTTAGCCTGAAAATAAATATAAAATGAATTTTAATGGGTTTGACAATGTCATTATGTTTACATCTACAAGCCAACTCACACCGCGATTGTGGGTTGCCAAATACAATCTCTGTGTGACAGTAGCATATTGTTAAGCTGGTGAAGTTAAGCTGGCACAGGGGGAAACAGTGGAATTGGCAAGTCAAGCAGCTGCTACAGAGCCCTGGAGATATTGTTATCCGTCTCAGAAGAGGAGTCAAATGAGAAGAGCAAAGGCTGGGGTAAATTTAAGTGAAGCCTACACTAGATGGACGCACATAAACATTTTCCACAGCATCAAAACGCGGAAATGGCGACTTTTCTCCTGGATCGGAAAGCTAACTTGTTTGTTAATGTGGCTAATGTTAGCTGTCAGTTATAAATTCTTCTGCATTACTTGTTGGACATGGCGCAGGCCGCTGGTCACTTGTCATATCTGCAGCGACCGTGGCAACCAAGCAGCTGGAGTTGTTTTTCTGCTGTTGCAACTACAACCTAGACACACGTGAAGTTGCTGTTCTGTCCCTATTCCATATTCAACCTTTAATTGGTAAATGGACTGTACTAAAGTTGCATTTATAGTCGTGCGGCGTCTGCATCACGTCGGCCCCACTTAGCTGATGAAGAGGCAGTGAGTGTTTTTATAAGGATGTTTGATATTGGCTTCTTTTTTTTTTTTTTAACAATAACCGATATTGTCCAACTCTTAATTGCTGATACCGATAAATGTAAACAACTGTGAGGTTGTATCTCTCATATTTTGAGAAATACAAATATTCTGCTCCAAGAGCAAAGATCCCAAAATAGCCTTAACTCAGCCAGAGGAGTTCATTTTGGACATCTGGCTGCCATATATCAGATACTAGCAGGTATTAGCCAATATGTGGCTAATGTTTCTGGCAACTTGGTAACTTAACCAACAACTTAAAACCAGATATATTATAAGCAGCTTCCAAACAAGTCAGTCTGTAGCAGCAGCAGCTGCACCGTAGTCACATGACGCTAAAAGGAATGCTGGGATATGAAGTTCTTCCAGAATAACAGGGACTTTTCTACATGCTGGATTGGATCTACATTGATCCGTCTGCCTTCCAGTTGACAGACGACTGCTCTTCCACCTGAGCCACAGTCCTGCTAAATTTAGACAACTTTAAGCCCCAATTGTTTATTCCTTAGTAATTGATTTACAGATCACAAATTAATTTAAATATAAGAAGTACAATTGGAGTCCTTAAATCCCACTTAACACAAACCAGGATTTTAATGTCAAAATGGTCTAATTTGCTGTTTAGATGTTTAAAGACTTGATTTCTTCGGTAACTGAAGATATGATTATAACATATTTGTTTTAAAAACATGCACTTTCTTTGTTTAGTTTAAGCAGAAGAAAAGCTATTGGTTATCTGGAAATATTTCTCCAAACTGATATTTCACAGGAGGATAAATGTGGTTTTGAAAAAGACATAGTTAAATGTGTTAACATTAATGCAAAATCATATAAATATGCAGCTTTACAAGTTGTAAGTCAAATGTAGACAATTAAGTATATGTAATAACATTTTAAGGTTATTGCTTTAATGCACACATGTAAGAAATTCATAATTTGGGGTAAAGGCAGTGTGTATACACACTTCCCTAGAAGGTTATTGTAATTTACACTTTCAAATTGGGTTGCAAGTAAATATTTAATAAGTGCCTTCAAATAGGTATTAAAACAGCTTTCCCATTTATTTATTTTTTTTTTAACTTATTGTCGACTAATTTTAGCCTAGAGGCGTTTTAGCCTAGAGGTATGTCTTTTGGATGTCTTTTCCACCAAAGATTGCTCAGTAGGTTGACCAACCGCTGTCACATCAGCTTCAAGTAAGAGCACAGTGAATCCAAGCAGAAAGTACACTTGTCATTCTCAAAGAATTATTGGCAGATGTCGCTTACCTTGATGTCAGAGTTGACACCTGCCCTGTGTCCAGATGACGCCATCGTTCCACTAGTCAACTTCAGAGGAGTGAAGGATTCAGAGATGGGTGGGAAAGAAAGAGCTGCTGGATGGACCTGATTTAGAGAGAGAAAATGAAATGCTTACTGATAGCTGTAACGTTAGTCTAAGTATAGTGACTAAAGCCTCAGATTCACTGTAACCTTTAAGCCTACAATCTTGTATCCACGCTTTACAATATATTAGTCAGGCTGTTTAACTCTGAAGTGGTTGCACCTGAGTTGGAGATGGGATGCTACTTCCAGCCAGCTTCTCTGAACGGGAGTGCACGGCCTCTGGGCCCAGAGGATAGTCCTGGCTTATCGGTTGTCCTGGAGATAGACTGTCACGACTGTCCTCATCGCATGACGAGTTCATCCCTGAGGCTTCTGGAAACTGTGTCCCTAAAAGGTGAAGGGAGGACCGTGAGGAGAGTTGGATAGAAAATAAACCATAACCAACCAAAGCGAACCAAATGCCAATGCTTCCCTCTTTAAATACATCCTTAAATGAGAAAGTACTCCTCCTTTCATATAAAGACCTGCTGCTCCTGCTGATGTACTAACACACTTTGACCATCCTCAATTCAGCTAAATAATCACTAATGGCTCCTGGAGTTTCTTGTCCACTGCGCGGTCCAGAATTACCAGGCTTAGAGGACGCATCATTCCCATACAGCCAACTACTGTATATTCCACATATAAGTCACACTTTTTTTTCATAGTTTGGCGGCTTGTGCCACTTATAAATCAAACTATATATAATTTAACATATTTTTCAATATCAATTCATATTGCCTGACATGAGCCAATTAGTAAATATTACCGTTTAATGTCAAAAGAGGGCGCTCTATGCTTGTGACAACTATATTCTGCTCTAAGGGCAAACATTCCAAAATAGCCTTATCTCAGTGAGAGGAGTTCGTTTTGGACATCTGGCTGTACTGCCTGTGCGGTGGAACAAATCCTCAAAAAACATGTTTATCCTTCTTAGTTATGATGATTATGATCATTTGCAGGTATTAACTTTGGAATTGGACTGATTGGGTAATTTTTAGCAGTAACAAGTAGGATGCGAAAAATCCGAAAATCACCCTATTTTAAATGAATAAATACAACTTATAGTCCACTGCAACTTATATATGTTTTTTTCCTGTTCATGATGCATTTTTTGACTGATGTGACTTATATTCGGGAGCGACTTTTAGTCCGGAAAATACAGTCTGTCGACCACTCGCATGGCTTTTTATATGACAAATGCTGTCACTCAAAAGACACAAAAATTTTCGAGGATCCTGCAGTGCATAAATTAACTGTTTATGTTTGCCACTAATAATATCCTCATTACTGAATGTTTTCCAGATGACTAATTTGCATAGCTGAATTTAATAGAAACTTACATGCAAATCATGGGAGGTAATGCAAGGGTGCACTTTGTCACCCACAGTACAAATGTTTCCATATTAACCAGCGATAGAGAGGTTGAGTCATCCTATAGCAAAGCAATTTATTCAAGACATTATCCCCCTGCTAATTTCCCTCCCAGGCGTATCATATAATCAGGTCATTATTATGCAAACCTTGGAGATTTCTCCAGGATTTAGGGAGTACTGGTGCCTGCTAGAATCCCCTGGACTGATAGAAACATTTTTCCCTTTTTTTTTTAATAGTAGGTGTGTGTTATTTAATTACAGCAGCTACTAATACTGCTACAGAGAACACACTGCTGGCCATTAATTTACCATCAGCAGGTGATGATGAAAACACAACATGGGGCTGATTTAATATCCTCCGATCTAATAATGTGATGAGTTACCTACTGCAGCGCTCTTTGTGTGTGTGGTGTGTATATGTGTGTGCTCTTTGTATAGGTTTATATTTGCATGTCAACTTGGTATAAATCTTCGAACTGCTACAGAAAGTGGCAGTAATACAATTGTGTTTATGGTGTCGCAGTGACAGAGATGGATAATCCCCTAACATCACATGTTATTGAATCTCTGCACTTTTCCTTCTGCACATCAATCAAGTGGCTGCGACCCACCGTCTCTGATCTCATCCAGCACCAGCACGGGACATATATTGTGTTCTACATACACAGAACTGTGTTGAAGTATTAACCCAGGCTTTCTGGAGGTCTTTCTTTGGACCTGTCTTAAAGACACACAACGTAACTTTTATACCATAAAAATATGGGTTTCTAACAAGAAGAGAAAACCCCCAATAACTAACGGAGAGCTAAATCTGGACTTGCAGAACAATAGTACACGTTTGTTCGTTTATTCTACTTAAAGTATTAGTGAAATGAAGGAGTTTTGCTGCAGATAATACCTTAGGCCCACTCCTGCTGCCACGTCTCTTCCATTATATGGATATATGCTAGAGGGTGACTCCACAAAATATTTTCTGAAGGAGTCAAAGTGATACAGAAATTTTACCGGTGAGTAAATTTGTGTATAAACTCCTATAAATAAGGTCCAGGTTGAAAATATCTTTGAAAGTTATCTTTTAAATCTTACCTTTGTGAAAGAGCATATTATAATTAGAGTAGGGGACATGTCTCGGTCCTGTCTTACTTGACTTTAATGATCTTTTTGTCTTTTCATCAATTATGTTTGCGATTTTATTATTTGATATTTTCTTTTTAAAATTCCCATCATGATGTTTTAGTTGTTGTGTATTTCTTTTTTTTTTTTTCAATGTGTTTTATCCGTGTTTTTATTCTAATTGTACTTTTTTATATAAATCAATTTGAGATTGAAATTAGAAAATTTTTTCACTTATTTCGACTTCAGTCCTCATACCTGGTCACTTTCACAGAAATGTATTTTTTCTGTGTATCACTTCTTAACCCTGACCTACAGATAACTGGAGCATGAAAAGCCTCATCATGTAAGAGATGAACCAGTGTTGTTACGATAACTTTGCACAGAAGCAGTTTTACCTTACATCTTTAGACATTTAGCAGCCAAGCCATTAGATGCAGCTAAAGAAAAGGGAACACATACATTTTTTTGGTACATTTTCTCAGTATAATGCCTAATTAGTCCTTAAAGAAGTCTTAGATAAGTGGGAAACTGTTTGCCTTATGTACTCTACATGTATGTCTGCACCATATAAATGTCTTGTTTCCCTAGTAACATACAGAACTGAGAATCAGTTTCAGACTTTTGCACAGTCCTATCCATTTACATAGCACTGATCTGTATTTATTTTTTCATATTGACATAAAATGTAGAAGCTGGAGCTCATAAAATCTGTCTGATCATAGTAATTACTTTATAGTGCTCTCATCAAGCATGCATGTCTCTTATTTAAAAAAAAAAATGCTGTAGTTTATTAAACAACACTCGGGCTATTTAAAGCTGTCAGCAGAGATGGAGCGCATGTCTTCACCACTAATCTGTCAAGCAAGGATGAGAGAGGATAAATGATTTACTGTGTTCCACGTTCACCTCTCTGAACCCTCAGAGGTTTCAGTTAGAATCACAGATGCTTGCATGGTGGGAGTTTCTGTGTGAGCTACCTGTGTTTCTAGTTTTTATTTCAGATTGAATGCATGTGTGGAAGGCAGCAGTTTGTTGATGGTGAAGCTGGAGAAGGAAGCGTGAGGAAAATCCTGGTAGAAAACCAAAAGTGTGGGTGTGTGATGATATAGCCTACCATATACTGCACCACCCTCCTAATGAGACACTAATCACAGAGTCATTGATTTTTTTTCTCAACTTCTCCTGACAGCAACAACTGAGAAAATACAAGTTCTGTGCTAAAGTTTCATAAGACATCTCGACTTATGTGTCACGGAATAATTCCACTCTTATATCCAGTTTATATGAAATATTGATTTGTATATCAATGACCTTGACAAGCTAGTAAAGTTTTTTGCAAAAGGCAGACAGACAAGGAGCACAATAAGTCCCAAAAGACCAGAGGGCAAAACAAGTAGCTCTTTAACTTTGCATTCTGTCCCTGTGACTCCTGCCCGTTAGCAGGAAACGGGAAAATGCCCGTTAGCATTCATGCAGCTGGATGTACTTTTACAAGCCGCTCAGCCAATAAATTGAGCCTTCGAGGAGACAATAGCAGATACAAGCAGTAAGATGTGAGGCATCGACAGGAATTTTAAAAACTGAGATTGTGTCAGTCATTGTAGCGAAGTTAAAGAGTTTGAAGGTAATTGCAGGATTTGCATGGAAACGTGGTATACAGCTCGGTCCTACAAGGGCCGCAGCCGTGCAGGTATCCCCTGCTCCAACACTCATCCTCAAATTAATGAGCGATTGTGCAGAGCTTCATTGGCAGTTGGATCCATTTGATTCAGGTGTGTCAGCACAAGGATGGACTGAAAACCTGCAGGGCGGCCCCCGTAGGACCAAGTTAAATAGCCCTGGTATACAATTTGTGTCAGACAATAGGTGTAGAAAATAAGTAAAAAGACCAATAAAACTGTAGCGTTTGACAGTTAAGCTGATTTTCATGATTTTTCCAGAGTATTTTAGGTCTGATTTAATTTAGTCACCATAAAGGCCTACCACTCTCTGCCATAATACATGATCCACAGATCAGCTTACACATTTTTCAGTGGCTATAATGAATTTTGTGGCGTGGGTATGTAATGCCTAAAGTGTTTATTTCAATGCTTTTTTAAATTTTGACCCTTTGGCCTGGGACTCTGAGGCTCAGAATCCCGCTCCCCCCTTTGCACTGGTAACATCAGATATCTAGGTATTAACATCTCCCCCAGGCTGTCAGAGTTATTCAGTTTTAACTACTTTAGAAAATAGAAGGTGACGGACAAAACTCCCACTTACACTCATCGGAAGAATAGCTGCAGTCAAAATAAAGAGATATTAGCATAGATCAATTACTTGTTTTCCATGATCCCCTCTACATCGACTAATAATTGGTTCAAAACACTCAACTCATTAACAACACAGTTTTATTGGAAAAAAAAAAAAAAAAACAGAATTTCACTCTCAACTTTACAAAATCAGAAATCTCACGGCGGACTCGAGGCTCCAGACTTCCATTATTACTTCCTCGCAAATGAACTTCTAGTCTAATGGATCCATAAACATAATCATACATACTCATGGCTGGAACTGGAACATCACTGTCGAAATATCCCAGTTTCAGACCTCCCCTTCCTCCCGCAATCAATCAATAAGTCTAATATTGGTAAACTCATCACTATTTCGACAACTCTGGCAGCCTGGTGGAAAACTAATCAAATCACCGAATCATCACATAAGTTCACCCTGTTATGGCACAACCCGACTTTTAGATTACAAAGCAAACCCAATCACTTCTCCACATGGGAACAAAAGGGTATCAATCACCTACACCACCTGTTCATAGTTGATTCATACCATTCCACACACTAACATAAACCTGTGGAATCAAAAGAAATCAATTTCTTCAATACAAACAAATAAAGTAAAGAATTAAAGAAAAGATCAACTTAAACAATAATACATTACAACCTTCTCGACTTATTGAACAACTCACCAAAATCAACAATTATAAAAAATTAATCTCTTAATTATACATACTTATTTCTAACCTCACAACTGTAATAACACTCCCAACGTCCAAGTGGGAAGACGATCTGGCTCTCTCTCCCAACCCTGAATTCTGGATACAAATTTGCAAAAATATTTCTCCATGACAACCAACACCAACCTGCAGCTTATACAATATAAAATCATTCCCAGAAATCATTTAACTCAGAGGAAAATGTTTTCAATGGGACTGGCCACCACAGACATCTGTTCACAATGCAATTCTGGACACTCAGACACCCACCTTCACGCATTTTGGCACTGTCACGCTTTATGGATTAAAGTGGCAGAAACTCTATCCACTATTCTGAGCTTCAGAGTCCCAGCATCACTCTGTCTCCGTGGCGATATTTCAACATTAACCATCCCATCCAAACTCAGGAATCCTTTACTTATTTCTCTAGCTGTCACAAAAGTAGTCCTCCAGAACTGGAAATCAAGAAACGCATGTTACATCAACCACTGGATAAGCTTAATTTCAGAATACACAGATATAGATGAACATAATGCTCAAACTAAGAACCATATGTCCGCCTTTCAAGAAAACTGGAATCCCTTCATATCCTTTCTTAATTTAACCCAAATATAACTTTCAAACCGCGTATAATCCAAACAAAAATGCCTTTTCCCCCCTCCCCCAAAGTTACAACTCCCTACACACACGTTTCATAACTGATAAAAAAATAAAAACTTGAGAATTTCTTATTCAGAAGTCATGTGTAGTCCACAATCTGCTCACTCTTATTAATACTTGTCTGTTTGTCTCCCATGTCTTCTCTACTTGTCCCTCTGTCTTACTTTCTTTTTCTTTTTTTTCTCTTGTACTGTTTTGTGTTTTATTAACCTCCCTCCCGTTTTGTAAGTATGTCATATACTCATATTTCTGTTAAGTCACAATATCACATGGAAATAATATTAAAAGAGAAAAAAGTTGTCCTCCGAAGAGGGGGTGGTGGTGACGGGCCAAAAAAAAAAAAAAAAAAAAAAGACCCTTCACCCTTGCTTTTATATTAATAACTGTTATCTCGACCATTTATTAAAAATTTTTTTTATCATTACTGTTCTAAAGAAAAAAATGCAAACAAATATTATTGATAATGTTTTTTCCTTAGTGCAAACTTTAAAGAGTTATTTTAGTTAATATTCAGTAATATGGGCATAAAGAATTTACTTAGTGAAGAGTGAAGTTGTGAGGCAGCACTTCTGTCAGAAGGGCTACAACCACCTCAGATTTCTGCTGGCTGGATTAACTCTGTGTTTGTGAGGGGGCTGTACGTTCTTACTAAAGCTGAAGGTCGAGTCCAGAGTCCCAACAGTTTGTAAACTGAGCACCCCTCCCCTCAGGCTAATGGCCGCCTCGCTCTTCAGCCTACTCAGCTTCAAGCATCTCCTTTAAGGCAGACGTCAGTAACTTCAGCTTTTATTTACTTTTGCGGACATGACAAGTGATTATTGAGCCTATTCGCCCGTGAGGCTCGGTGCTGCTTCGCCCGGCGCCCGTGCAGCACAAGCGACGTGAACCAGTTCTTCACTCTGCTCCAGCAAAGAGTTGGTTTTGAGAGCCAGGAGCCGGTATTTAGGTGGTGGGAAGCTAAAGAACCAGTTTTTAGTCTGGTTCTGGCTCGAACCAGCGCTGGAAGCAGCTCGGTGGATAAAGGACCTGAGTGCCGTACAGCAGTTTCTGTTGTTGCAAGATCCGTGTCGGGTCGGCTACAGAGTTGCAAGTGCCGCTTACAGGCCAGAGACACCGCGGGGAGGAGGGGGGAAACATTGAATCGCTCCGTAAACACTTTGTTTAGCTCCACGGGGACTCTGAAAAGCATTGATTGAGGTGAAAAAGTTATTTAGTTCTGCTTTAAAGCTTGGAACTGGGTAAAAGCCAGACCAATATTAACCCTGGTTTTCCAACTTGCACTATCTAAAGCTCTTTTCACTGCAGAGTACTTCCTTTTCTTCACAGCGTCGGCTGTTTTTCTTTCTTTTTTTTTCTTCAAGAGTTCGAGTGACTGGCGTCTGCTCCAATCATGAGCTGTTAGTCACTTCGCCTAACAATAACTAAAGCATTAGTTACAGTAGAGAGCCACAGAGATAGAAAACTGAAGAACACAACAAATCAACATTGGTTATTACCCACAGTTGGACGGTTAATAAAATATTTAACATCTACAGTGTGTTTGTTATTTCATGTCAGGTTTGGTTCGAGTAAAACAAAGTCAGCTCTGTCTGCCATGCAGTGTTTCATTTGAGCTGAGATCTGTCGATCAGGGTCTTCAGAGCAAAGGACGTTCATATATTTCTTATGGTTTTTGAACTAAAGTTGTTCTTTTGGTGATGATTTTAATAGTTTCTGTTTGGCTCAGTGATTAATAACAAACTTTTTCTGGTTTACTCTGATTGCAAGGATCATCTTCTAATAAATATCAAAGTATTTCATTTGTTGCCATTCATTGGGATCATCTCCCCCCAAAAGATGGGTAACAAAGAAGCATTTTCCCTTTTAAAGTCAAACCGCCACCTAGAATCTGTCCTTCTTACCTATGATGGCCTGTTTGATGCTGGAGTGAACTGGAAGGATGTTTTTGTGAATCAGCTCCATGGGTCCCGGCCGGCAGGCGATCTTCTCATTTAAATCATCAGCAAGGCGAGCTCTCTTCAGCTGCAGCTGCTTGGCCTGAGGCGACCGCTCTGCTGACGTCTCTGGAAAGCAAACAGGAAGGTTTTTCACAAGTGAGCAGATCCTTGAAAATTATTTGCTAGAAAGGCGGAAGCACAATATGGCAGTCACCCTCAAATATGTGCATCCTGATCAGCTCAGTTCTCTCTGGCCGCCTCTTGATCTTCCTCTTGAGATAGTCTTCGGTCTGGAGATAAATGGAAGAGGCCTAAGCAATCACTCATGTTTTCTTTTTTTCTTTTTTTTTCTTTTAGGGCTGCTGACGAATTCATTTTCAACTAAATTCCTCTTTATGTTTATCATATCTGAGTGCAGAATTACTTTCAGCACCATTCATCCATAACTTCCTATATTTATGTTTACAGTTAAGATGTCTTTTTATTTTCTAAGTCCCAGTCTTTTTATGCACCATCATATAAAGTAGCCTGGATGTACGCCGTTCATATTTTGCGCAGATGGTGTCACCTCTGCCTTTACTTGTCTTTCAGTTATTCTGCATTTCAGGATGATTAAAGATATGTGTTAATGATATCAGTGCTCCAGTAACTGCTGTGAGGATGACACACTCACCCGTTCTTGTTCCAGGCTCCGTCTCTGCTCGGGAAGGGCAGCCGAACCTTTAAGTGCTAGAAAAATATAACAGATTGAGAGAAACACTTTGTGATATGTGCATTCATGTTCCCAAGGAGTTACAAATCGTGTTGCATAGCTCTTTTTTCCTTAGTTTAGTAAGAATAGGTTTATTGATGGGAATGATTACAGTTTGATAACCAAAGCTTTTCCAGATTGTCTTATCACCACAGTAAACACCTGCACTCGGTCTACAGGTCATGTATCTGTGCACCCTGATAGAACAAAATAGAAAGGCCAAAAAGTGAAACTAAAGTAGCTGAAAACTGTTCAGCATTAAAAAAATGACCAGAGTGCAACGTCTTGGAAAATGTATGATTTAACAAAAACCTTCAGGGTTAAGGGTAAAAGAAACCATTATGCCTGAGAAGATATTATGACAAAGTTAAACATAGCATGACAGAAAATGTATAGTTTGCTTCTGAAAACACCAGATTCCTGCAACAGTCAAGAGTATATTTCATATGAAAGCTTTAGCATTACTGGACACAAAGACAAGAGCTACTGTAGTTATGATACAAAGCTGTTTCTTGGGTTTAGGACTCAACAAGTGCAGTGTCAAAGCCAAACAAGTTGAGCTAAGAAAAATTTAAGATAGACTTAAACCACGAATTACGAAGGCTTATTTGTACTGTTTCACTGTTCAAGCCATTACAAAACTATTAGTTTAGAAAATGCCAAGAGGTTTCAGTGCATTTGTGAACATTCAAGTACTACAAGGACATTGGTAAACATATGGACTGCTCCAAGAAAGACCAAGCCCGTGTCTTTACCCTAATTGATTGATTTTAATTAAAGTTACAGTCAAAATATTTCCTCCATGAAATAGCACACAATAAGCCAATACATAATGGTTGTCGGCCATTATTTTTCACAAATTAACACAAAGTAAACACCCCACTGGGCCAAAGACGTCTAGACGTCTCGTTTAAGTTTAGACCGAAATTCACCCAACTATGATAGGTCTATTTTTCAGACATTAGAATTTAATCCATTAACATTAAATATTGAATTAAAAACAACTCTAAGCTGTATAAATGATGCGCAAATGTTGGATTAAAACATTTCAATAGTCAATGATTAATGTACAGTGTAGTTTAGATTTAGTCTTAGCTAGTCTGAGCTTAGATGGCTAAAAAAATTTCATTTTTAGACCGGTGGTAGAACGATTTTATCCTAGATGTCTAAGGACCATTAGACGTCTTTTAGACCAAAAAATGCTCGGTAGGAGATGTCATGGTCACTTTATAATAAAGTATAATAAAGTTACAAAAAAAAGTTAAAACAAAAAGACAGCACAACATAAAACCATCAAAACCCAGTGGCACTTAAACTAAACTCAAAATAAAGATTTAAAAGTGGCTTTTCAGAGAGTAAATGAAAGATAATAAAGACTCCACAGTGCAAATATTGATGCTGTTATAATGTTCTGTAAACCCCTTTTACACTAACACTAGCATATAAACCTGGGCATGCAAGACTGAATTGATTTCTAACTACTGGTTGCATGTTTCCTCTCAAAAAGGCTAAACATGTACTCAGCAGTTAAGATCTAGTAACGACAACTTCCTCCCAAGAAAAGGAACTGTAAAATACTACAGAGAGGAAGGGCAGCAGTATCCCGCATGCAGGGTGGGCTGTGGGATGTCTTTTATAGTCCTCCACAGCAAATTGGAGAATTGAAGCATAACTGATGCACTGGTGCATCAGTTTACTGGCTGCATGACAGAATGTAAACATTGTATTATATAGTAAGACACATGCTAGTTAGCATATTTAGCATTTGTGACTTTCTTGCATAAGGGTAGTATCTCTGTCCTACTTCTACCCCAAAAAGAATACCCTTGTTCTTAATGTGTGTATGTGCAGAATGGAGGCACAATACATTTGCTTGGGTGCATGGTTTCCCATCCACATGCACAAGCTTTTGGATCAGCTGCACTCAAGCTTCCAGTGTATGGTCATGGAATAAGTCAATGATATATTGTAGAGGTGTGGATGATGACAGGCCTATGAAATCTTTTAACAAAACAAACAACCACAATGTTCTTGTAGTCCTTGCTGCATACAGTTGGCTGCAGACCTGCCATACCATCATGAACTCTGGATGCAGAAACCAAGAAAAGGGGGAGCAAATGGAGCAAGAGAGCTGACAGAGCCCAGGAGTTTTCTCTGCCTTAAAAGGAGAATATTATCGACATTAACAGCCTCAGATACAACACAGACTAGTCCACACCAGTGCTTTCCAAAGTTCAAGTAAGACATATTTCTCAATAGGCTTTATGCACATCTCCAGTACTTCCTGAGCTTAATACTGCACATTTATTTCCTGTCTAATGTAATTGGATGAACTGATTAATCCAGGTGTGTCGAACCTCAGCAAATGATCAGACACAGCTGGATTAATCAGTTCATCCAATCATGTAAGACAGGAAATAAAGGTGCAGTATTAAGTGCAGGAAGTACTGGAGATGTGCATAAAGCCCATTGATTTTTGAAGGGGAAATTACCCACAACTAAGCCCCACAAGGGTATATTTAGAGGGCAAAAGTAAAAAATAAGACATAAATAGAAGGCAAAGCTAGTTTCCAAAGGCTTAATGGGGACATTCATGATTGGCTAAGATGGTTGCAGTACGCAATCAGCAAAGATACCAAGTTGCCACCCTGATAGTACAATGTCAAACCCAATTTACTGCAGCTCGCATAAGAAAAATGTGTTGCTGTCATAAAGCCATCTCACTGCACTGTACACCCACACACACACACACACACAGTGGTATGACTGGATTAGTGACCATGAGCAAGACTCCTGGTACCTGCTCAAGCCTCAGTTCACGTCACTGAGCACTGTCACACTGCTGGTGCGCACTTGCTCATGCACACCCCGGAGACATTAGCCCTCTCAGACCTCACCGATCCACAAGGGGTTATGTGGCCTGCTTGAGGGTGTATGAACCTGTCAGTCAACGACGCTAGAAATGAATGGTGGGGTGGAGAAAGGCACGGATGGATGAGCACAGAGTTTGGTCTCAGACGTGGGGGATGAAAGTGAAAGGCGGAGAAAGTGATATCAAGAAGATGGAGAACTGTAGAGCAGATGGAGGGAGGATAAATGGGGAAAGGCAGCTGCAAAAAAAAAAGAGCAACAGACCAAAGGGCAAATGAAAAGAGAAAAGACAGAGTGGTGGGGTGAGGTCAGAGAGAAAAGACCCCATTATGTGCATGAGTGGCTGACCAACATTGCTGGTCTTTAAACTTTGAGAACATCGAGCAGCATCACTCCTACTGGCATTGATGGTCTTTTTATGTTCAGTCTGCTGCTGACAAGAGCTTTGTTTTCCCTCGGGTGTTAACTGAAAGGTTTCCCCTTTACTGCATTACAGGTCAGCTCTTTAAACTCCCGTATATATCTGCAAGCCTCACAAAATACACAGACTACAGATATCAGACATTCCACCTCTGTCAACACATCTGAATCTGACTTTTGCAGATATTTTTTATTTAGAAAATTTTTCCTCTGCAGTCTAATTTTCAAAGTAATTGCATTTTCATTTGTTGGGTATTCTTTCAGCTTCATCGGTTCTTTAAAGTTGAATTAAGCTTATCACATACAGCAGAGTGTAAACTGACTCTTTCCATGTCTATACACTTGCGCTTTCTGAGAAGTGTAAAAAATAACACACTAAGTGATGTATCACACTGTTTTATTATATGAGGTAAAAATAACCCGAGCACACACCAAAGACTAAAGCAATTAAAAGGGCTCCTACACAAACTCACACAAACACATACAATATAAATTTGGCAGCCAGTTGTAATTAAAAGTTCATGAAAGGTTAAAAACTATTGAACAAATGCAACACCAACAGTCACAATTTAGCCAAAGAAAATCACATTTTCAAGTTTATACTTAGGGAAGTTCTACTTTAAAACATCAACGGCAGCACATCTCAAAATGTTGGGACCTTGTGAAGCATCCCCTCTCTTTTAATAACTGTCTGTAAATGTGTGGAAAGTAAAGAGAATCATGTTTATTTTTATTGCAGTGCTGCCCGAGGGTACGAAGATCAGGAATATCCAGAACCTAAAGAAGTACTTTTGACCTTGTCCTGAGCATACAGAGATTCCTCCTGATATTCAAATCTTTTGATATTATTCACTGTGATGGGATCTTCAAAGTTTTCACAGTTTTTTGTTGAAGAACATTTTCTGAAATCGTTCGACAATTTTCAGATGCAGTTTTTCACAGGTTAGTTAATGTCTAGATAGACTGCCTCACTGAAATGCTCCTTTTATTCACAGTCGCATCACTGAGCTGTTGTCAGGTTATTCATTTGTTTAAGTTTCATCAGGGATCCCCAGCTGCTTCCGAGGCAACAGATAGTCTTCCCGAGGTACACATTCAAAATATACAGGATTTTACCATCAGACAAAGCAGTAATGATTCGATTTAGACCCACACCTCAAAAAACCCACCCCACCCTGTACTCCCTGTCACCCCACACCTAAAAGATGAGAAATGAAATACAAAGAAAACATAGTAAAAAAATTACCAAGACCAGAAACACGACATCAAGCACCAACAAGAAACAGGTCAAATGATTCAAATGATAATATCCAGATAAAATCTATACACCCACTCAGATAATCACTAAAAATTGTACTTTTTAAAAAACAGTTCATAACAGCATCCGAAAATTACTCATTAAAAAAGATTCATCTATCAAGCATTAGTTCTGCTGTAAATTGGCAAAAAAAACTTTTTTAGGTTTCTCTAAGGGCGCATTCACAAAGCTTTTTTGATTCGAATCAGAGTCCGTTTGCTCGGAAAGTCCGCTTCATTTGGGAGAGTTGTGAATGCGCAAATGGACTCTGATCCGGAACAAACGACCGGACTCGGTCCGCCTGCAAACGCAGGTCTCGGTCCGATTCAAGTGAACCAAAGACAGGAAGTGGAATACAAATTGCACTGGCATTGTGGGTCAAACGTTGGACAACGTGGGTAAACACCACGACAACAAACACACGTGAGGGACTGCGATACTTATAAAGATGGCTCGTGGGCAGACGCGGAGTTACGAGGAAGTAAAAGCTTTAATCAATATTTGATCTGATGAAATCATATCCAACTCCTCGTACAAAAATAATGTCGCTTTGTGGAGGAAACAGAAGCAGTGAGAACCTTCTTGTATGTGCGTTTTCTCCTCGCCTACGTGAATCCGAAAGCAGCGCCACCTGAGATTCTCATTCTTGGCTCGTTTGGCTCGTTTGGCAATAGTGCAACATGAACGCGATCTCGGTTCCAGAAGACCACCCCCCGCCCCCAACCGGACCGAGTCCCCAAACGGACCGAAACTCGTGGACTATGCTTTCTGAAAGCGCCCTAACTCATTTTACGACTACATGTTTTCAGGAAACAACAGCAACTCACACAGAGGTGACCCTGTACAAAACTATTTTCTGGATTGTACATGATCTTGGCATTGGAACTACAACATATAATAAAATAAGACCAACATATTGGTAGATAGTCTGTCCTCAATTTACAACCATGAAAGAGCTTTGTGCACAGAATCAACACTCGCTCTAAATGACCAGTTCAAAGCTAGGCAGGCAGCTTGTGCAGGTCTTTTGCCGACGCACTAGATCAAATAAAGGAGCAATAGTCACAATGAGACAGAACTAATGACTGTATACTCTAACCTGCCTGATTGAGTGATTAGTCATAAAGAGAGGACATCTTTTAATAGTGGACACCACTCTTACCATTTTAGACACAGTTGTGCAGACGTGATGAGACCGCTTTAGCTGTTCATCAAAGCATACATCCAAAGAGTTGATCTTATTAGTTGTCAAATGCTCCTCTGGTTGTTTTTGTTTGTACCAATAACTTTTCCAGCCTTTTGTTGCCCCTTCCAACATTTTTCACATTATATTGTGGCCACAAAATTCAAAATGAGCTAGTATTTTCTTTGAAATCATAAACGGTCTCAATTTCAACATCTAAAATGTTATTCATGTTATTTTGGGGGGAAAAATACTGGTTTATGTGATTTGCATTCTGTTTTTATCTTTATTTTACACAACGTCCCAGCGTTTTTGGAACTAAGATTGTGCATGTGGGTGAATTTTCCTCCAGAGAGAAAGGGTTGGGAACCACTGGCCTTTAGCACATCATATGATTGTATATAGTGTAATAAGCTATTTATATATATCTAACCTTGCCACCACAGACACAGTGCTTACATAACAATGGAAAGAAGTTGTACGATGCCTGTATGCATAAACACTTTGCATAATCATGAGGTGACGATGCTTGCTTATTTACCTGTAAATAGCGCGACATTCTTGTGCATGTCTATCAAAAAAAGAAAAATCTGAAACCCAATGTCATAAAAAACAAGCAACATTTACATTTGTCCACATCTAAAGTGTATTAGCATAACAATCTACAGTTTTAAACTTTAAAATAGCAATGCATGGTGTTGTCAGGCAATGCACAACATGAGAAGTATGAAAGCATACGAACTGTGAAAGCAAAGTAGAAAATTAAGAGGGAGAAATGGAAAAGAGCAGCGGCAAGGTTAACTTTAAGGTAGATCATTCTCATGACAGTAATCAAGACTCAGAGATCGTGACACTTCAATGTGTCAGTTTGACAGAAGTGATTAACAACAGGTGTTTCCCTATGCTTTTATGCATATCAACTCTTTGTTCAGAAAGGTTTAAATTACTTCAAGGTGTCAGATCTCACCTGCAGAATTTACTGATTTTTTTGTTGTTTTTAGTTTTTGCCATTTCCATTATGGCATTTCCATTCCATTTGAATATGGAACATTTTTATTAAAAACTATATTTAAAAATATATATATATATCTCCACAGGTCGTTTGGGAAATGGATGTACAGAATGAAAGTACATTTTCTAGAAAAATTATATTTAGCCCGAAAATAATTATAAAATAAAAATTTTACGGGTTTGATAATGACATTATATTTACATCTATAAGCCAATACACGCCGCCATTGCGGGTTGCCAAATAGGATCTCTGTGTGGCAACAATATGTTGGGCACAGTTAGGCTGGTGCAAGTAAACAGTGGAGACGGCGAGTGAAGCAGCTGCTTCAGAGCCCTGGAGATGTTGTTATCTGTTTCTGAGGAGGAGTGACCTGAGAAGAGCAAAACTTGGAGTAAATTTAAGTGAAGACTTCACTAAATGGACCCACATAAATGTTTTACAAGGCGTCAAAACATGGAATTTGTGACTTTTCTCCTGGATCGGTAAGCTAACATGTTTGCTAACGTTACCTGTCAGTTATTAGCTCCTGTACGTTACTTGTTGGACATGCTGCAGACTGTTGGTCACTTGCGTATCTGCAGCGAGCCTGGCATCCCAGTGGCTGGAGTTGTTTTTCTGCTGTTGCAACTACAACCTAGACACATGTGATGTCGCTGTTCTGTCCGTATTCCATATTCAACCTTTAAACATTTCTAATGTAAAAATTCAAAATGCAAATCTAAACATGTTGCTTGAAACCTGACTCGTAGCAGACTTAAGGTCAATCAATGCAGTGTTTCTGTAGGAATGCTAAGCTAACCAGAGACAACAGTTACCAACAATGCCATGGTTGAGGGACTAGCTGACCTCTGATCTAATTCATGGTTTATTGCAGATAAAGGGCACCTTATTCCTGTAAAACAAAGGTGTATTGGGACTCTGGTAGGCCTAATTATGCAAGTTTCATCATGCAAGTTTCTACAGTCCCTGGTCTATAATTCTCCTAACTTGACACAAGAATTGTGCATAGGAAGGCATGGCCTAAATTTAATAAAAACCAAAACATTTTTATCTTGGAGTCATGTAGAGGCTCAGCCCTGAACTGGTTCCACCATACTTACTTGTCCCAGACGTTTTTCAGGGTCCAGTTAGGTCCCTATTCCTCTGACATAACCCCTCTTGACTGTGGAGTGCCCCAAGGCTCCATTTTAGGCCCAATCTGCTTTATTTTATTAAAGCTGCCACTCGGGTCTATCTTGAGGAATCACATTATTTCATCTCACTGTTTTGCTGATGACTTCCAAATGTATCTTCCTCTTAGACTTGATTTTAGGTTGCTTGCAGAACTTATTCAACTGTCTAAAAACCGTGGTGTTGTCTGGTTGTAGATGGTCCGGAATGCAGTGGCTCGTCTTCTGTCTGGAACCAGAAGATGGGACCATATCACCCCCATCCTGTCTTCCTGTCTCTAACATGATCCAGTTTAAGATTTTAGTGTTTGTTTTTTAATTGCCTGAATGGTATGCCACCCCCTACCTTTCAAAGCTTTTAACTGTGCACATCCCAGTCAGAGAAACAGGTTCCTCAAATCGCTTCTCTTTAAACATACCGTGGACCCGACAGAAAACAAAAGATGACCGAGCCATTTCTGTTGCAGGTCCAAATCTACGGTGGCCGGGAAGTGCAAAACATTAATACATTTACCTGAAACACTTTGCAAGTTCAACAAAACACTTGTACAAGTTAAAAAAAAACACTTATACAAGTTCAACAAAACACGAATGCAAGTTAAAAATTCACAAATGCAAGTTAAAAA
>JALJCO010010614.1:0-42357 GCA_023101725.1 Atherinomorus stipes | reverse complement strand
TTCCACCACATCGTGATGAGAATCTTTCGTTCCACCACATCGTTGATGAGAATCTCCCGTTCCACCACATCGTGATGAGAATTTCTTGCTCTACCACATCGTGATGAGAATCTCCTGCTCCACCACATCGTGATGAAAATCTCCGGCTCCACCTCATCATGATGAGAATCTCCTCCGGCTCCACCACATCGTGATGAGAATCTCTCGTTCCACCACATCGTGGATGAGAATCTCCTTGTTCCACCACATCTTGGTGAGAATCTCCCGTTACACCACATCGTGATGAGAATCTCCCCGTTCCACCACATCGTGATGAGAATCTCTCGTTCAACCACATCGTGATGAGAATCTCCCGTTCCACCACATCGTGATGAGAATCTCCCGTTTCACCACATCGTGATGAGAATCTTTCGTTCCACCACATCGTGATGAGAATCTCCCTGTTCTACCACATCGTGATGAGAATCTTTCGTTCCACCACATCGTGATGAGAATCTCCCGTTCCACCACATCGTGATGAGAATCTCTCGTTCAACCTCATCATGATGAGAATCTCCCGTTCCACCTCATCATGATGAGAATCTCCCGTTCCACCTCATTGTGATGAGAATCTCCCGCTCCACCACATCGTGATGATAATCTCTCGTTCAACCTCATCGTGATGAGAATCTCCCGTTCCACCTCATCGTGATGAGAATCTCCCGTTCCCCCTCATCGTGATGAGAATCTCCCGTTCCACCTCATCATGATGAGAATCTCCCGTTCCACCTCATCGTGATGAGAATCTCTCGTTCAACCTCATCGTGATGAGAATCTCCCGTTCCCCTCATCATGATGAGAATCTCCCCGTTCCCCTCATCGTGATGAGAATCTCCCGTTCCACCTCATCGTGATGAGAATCTCCCGTTCCACCTCATCGTGATGAGAATCTCTCGTTCCACCTCATCGTGATGAGAATCTCCGTTCCCCCTCATCGTGATGAGAATCTCCCGTTCCCCCTCATCGTGATGAGAATCTCCCGTTCCACCTCATCGTGATGAGAATCTCTCATTCCACCTCATCATGATGAGAATCTCCCGTTCCACCTCATCGTGATGAGAATCTCTCGTTCAACCTCATCGTGATGAGAATCTCCCCGTTCCACCACATCGTGATGAGAATCTCCCGTTCCACCTCATCGTGATGAGAATCTCCTGTTCCACCACATCGTGATGAGAATCTCCCGTTCCACCTCATCGTGATGAGAATCTCCTGTTCCACCACATCGTGATGAGAATCTCCCGTTCCACCTCATCGTGATGAGAATCTCTCGTTCAACCTCATCGTGATGAGAATCTCTCATTCCACCTCATCGTGATGAGAATCTCCCGTTCCACCTCATCGTGATGAGAATCTCTCGTTCAACCTCATCGTGATGAGAATCTCCCGTTCCACCTCATCGTGATGAGAATCTTTCGTTCCACCTCATCATGATGAGAATCTCCCGTTCCACCTCATCGTGATGAGAATCTCCCGTTCCACCTCATCATGATGAGAATCTCCCGTTCCACCTCATTGTGATGAGAATCTCCCGTTCCACCACATCGTGATGAGAATCTCCCGTTCCACCTCATTGTGATGAGAATCTCCCATTCCACCACATCGTGATGAGAAATCTTTCGTTCCACCACAAAACAATGAGAATCTCCCGTTCCACCACATAACGATGAGAATCTCCCGTTCCACCACATAGTGATGAGAATCTTCTGTTCCACCACATCGTGATGAAAATCTCCCGTTCCACCTCATCATGATGAGAATCTCCCGTTCCACCACATAGTGATGAGAATCTCCCGTTCTACCACATCGCGATGAGAATCTCCTGTTCCACCACATCGTGATGAGAATCTCCTGCTCCACCACATCGTGATGAGAATCTCCCGTTCCACCACATCGTGATGAGAATCTCTCGTTCAACCACATCGTGATGAGAATCTCCCGTTCCACCACATCGTGATGAGAATCTCCCGTTTCACCACATCGTGATGAGAATCTTTCGTTCCACCACATCGTGATGAGAATCTCCTGTTCCACCACATCGTGATGAGAATCTTTCGTTCCACCACATCGTGATGAGAATCTCCCGTTCCACCACATCGTGATGAGAATCTCTCGTTCAACCTCATCATGATGAGAATCTCCCGTTCCCACCTCATCATGATGAGAATTTCCCGTTCCACCTCATTGCGATGAGAATCTCCTGTTCCACCACATCGTGATGATAATCTCCCGTCCACCTCATCGTGATGAGAATCTCCTGTTCCACCTCATCGTGATGAGAATCTCCCGTTCCCCCTCATCGTGATGAGAATCTCCCGTTCCACCTCATCGTGATGAGAATCTCCCGTTCCACCTCATCGTGATGAGAATCTTTCGTTCAACCTCATCGTGATGAGAATCTCCCGTTCCCAAAAACCCCCCCCCTCATCATGATGAGAATCTCCCGTCCCTCCTCACCGTGATGAGAATCTCCCCGTTCCACCTCATAGCGATGAGAATCTCCCGTTCCACCTCATCGTGATGAGAATCTCCCGTTCCACCTCATCATGATGAGAATCTCCCGTTCCCCCTCATCGTGATGAGAATCTCCCGTTCCCCCTCATCGTGATGAGAATCTCCCATTCCACCTCATCGTGATGAGAATCTCTGATTCCACCACATAATGATGAGAATCTTCCGTTCCACCTCATCGTGATGAGAATCTCTCCGTTCAACCTCATCGTGATTAGAATCTCCCTGTTCCACCACATCGTGATGAGAATCTCCCGTTCCACCACATCACGTACAGAATCTCCCGTTCCACCACATCGTGATGAGAATCTCCTCTTTCCACCACATAACGATGAGAATCTTTCGTTCCACCACATCATGATGAGAATCTCCCACGTTCCACCTCATCGTGATTAGAATCTCCTGTTTAACCCCATCGTGATGAGAATCTCCCATTTCACCTCATCGTGATGAGAATCTCCCGTTCCACCTCATCGTGATGAGAATCTCTCGTTCAACCTCATCGTGATGAGAATCTCCCGTTCCACCTTATCGTGATGAGAATCTCCTGTTCCACCACATCGTGATGAGAATCTCCCGTTCCACCTCATCGTGATGAGAATCTCCTGTTCCACCTCATCGTGATGAGAATCTCCCGTTCAACCTCATCGTGATGAGAATCTCCCGTTCCGCCTCATCGTGATGAGAATCTCCCGTTCCACCTCATCGTGATGAGAATCTTCCGTTCCACCTCATCGTGATTAGAATCTCTCGTTCCACCTCATCATGATGAGAATCTCCCGTTCCACCTCATCACAATGAGAATCTCCCGTTCCACCTCATCACAATGAGAATCTCCTGTTCCACCTCATCACAATGAGAATCTCCCGTTCCACCTCATCATGATGAGAATCTCCCCGTTCCACCTCATCATGATGAGAATCTCCCGTTCCACCTCATCGTGATGAGAATCTCGTTCCACCTCATCATGATGAGAATCTCCCGTTCCACCTCATCACGATGAGAATCTCCCGTTCCACCTCATCGTGATGAGAATCTCCCGTTCCACCTCATCGTGATGAGAATCTCCCGTTCCACCTCATCATGATTAGAATCTCCCGTTCCACCTCATCGTGATGAGAATCTCCTTGTTCCACCTCATCGTGATGAGAATCTCTTGTTCCAGCTCATCATGATGGGAATCTCCATTTCCACCTCATCATGATGAGAATTTCTCGTTCCACCTCATCATGATGAGAATCTCCTGTTCCAGCTCATCGTGATGAGAATCTCCTGTTCCACCTCATCATGATGAGAATATCCTGTTCCACCTCATCATGATGGGAATCTCCATTTCCACCTCATCATGATGAGAATTTCCCGTTCCACCTCATCACGATGAGAATCTCCTGTTCCACCACATCACGATGAGAATCTCCCATTCCACCTCATCATGATGAGAATCTCCTGTTCCACCTCATCACGATGAGAATCTCCTGTTCCACCTCATCATGATGAGAATCTCCCTGTTCCAGCTCATCATTGATGAGAATCTCCTGTTCCACCTCATCCACACGATGAGAATCTCCCATTCAACCTCATCATGATGAGAATCTCCTGTTCCAGCTCATCGTGATGAGAATCTCCTGTTCCACCTCATCGTGATGAGAATCTACTGTTCCACCTCATCGGATAAGAATATCCTGTTCCACCTCATCATGATGAGAATCTCCATTTCCACCTCATCATGATGAGAATCTCCCGTTCCACCTCATCATGATGAGAATCTCCTGTTCCACCCTCATAGTGATGAGAATCTCCTGTTCCACCTCATTGTGATGAGAATCTCCAGTTCCACAACATCACGATGAGAATCTCCCGTTCCACCTCATTGTGATGAGAATCTCCCGTTCCACCTCATTGTGATGAGAAACTCTCGTTCAACCTCATCGTGATGAGAATCTCTCGTTCAACCTCATCGTGATAATAATCTCCCGTTCCCCCTAATCATGATGAGAATCTCCCGTTCCCCCTCATCGTGATGAGAATCTCCCGTTCCACCTCATCGTGATGAGAATCTCTCGTTCAACCTCATCGTGATGAGAATCTCTCGTTCAACCTCATCGTGATGAGAATCTCCACTTCCCCCTCATCGTGATGAGAATCTCCCGTTCCCCCTCATCGTGATGAGAATCTCCCGTTCCCCCTCATCGTGATGAGGAATCTCCAGTTCCCCCTCATCGTGATGAGAATCTCCCGTTCCACCTCATCGTGATGAGAATCTCCCGTTCAACCTCATTGTGATGAGAATCTCCCCCCCTCGTTCAACCTCATTGTGATGAGAATCTACCTTTTCAGCTCTTCATGATGAGAATCTCCCGTTCTAGTTTATGTACTGTCAGCAGCTTCATCAGCAGCATATTGTCATTTTCTGTATTCGTCACCAGTCCGTAGCAGGGCCGACACGGACACAAACAGCCACTGTAGCACACAATAATGTAATAAGCTGCTGAAAATGTAATAACGTCTGAAAATGTAATAACATTTGCACCTAACTGAATAAAAAATGTAATAGCACCCAATAAAGTAATAACTTGACCAATAATGTAATAAAATATTCTGACTGATATTGTAATAACATTTTTACGTGATAATGTAATAATCTATTACGTGTGTGGAGATTTATTTCATTTTCAGGTAGGTCGTTTTTGAAAAGGAAAAATTGATAATGTAATAAATGACAGATAATGTAATAGGTCTATATTTTGTTTTTTGAGAATTTAAGACTATTGAATACACTGCCTTTGAAACAGAGAATAACTATTGCTTCCATAAGCATACTTCGTTCTCCACAGTCTTCCAACGAATCAGTACCTCGGGAAAACAACAACAAACCAACAAAACACATTTAAGTAACACTTCATTTGACAAGGGTATGCATAAGTATTCATGACACCAACACATTATTTAAAATGTGACATAAATATATGCTCTCATAAGTGGTTATTATATCATTTTGACAGGGTGGCATGGCTCAGTGTTGTAAGCGTCTTGTAACCGTTGCTGGTTCAATCCCGGCCTGCAAAGCTCATGCTGAGGTTTCCTTGAGCAAGACATGGAACCCCCTAACTAGAGATGGGATGTCTGACACCGGGAACTCCGGAGCCTGTGTCAACCGAGAGTAAGACAGACTACTCGAAACTGTGCATCAAAAAGCCCCATCGAATCTCTGCGATCACGTAACTGATGACGTATGAGGCTTCATGCGCGCCAGTGAGACACCGGAAATTACGTAACTGATTCAAATCTTTGGCGCTGTCAGCTGTCAAAAGGAGACGCCAGATGCTGAACAACCTCCCCGTGCCCAGCGCTTTACAACCTTGTGAAAAACTGCAATAGGATTATCAACTTACCGGAAGTTGCCGGCTTTTGACACTTCCTCTTCCGGGCCATGTTAACGACAGCCGTTCCTGTGTCTGTTATGCTGTTTTAAATCGGATAAACTCCAAACATACTTAAGTTTTCATTCCAGACTAGAGTGATACTGGATCAAAAGCTGGATCAAAGCGCGATCGATTTGCCGCGGTGAAGGAGCCGAACTTTATAATAAAACATGTTTGTTTGTCGCCGGTGGGGCACAACACCGGCACTTCACAGCATGCTAGCATTAGCCAGCTAGCGTTTACCGACGTGCTTAACATTGTGTGTCTTAAAACACACAAACATCTGAAGAAAATCGGTCTGTACCCCCCGTTTCCAGTGGAACAGCTGGGGACTGCCAAGAAAGGAGACGCTTTCAGATGCTTGTGTGTTTTCAGCCGCACAAAGTTAGGCACGTTATCGCTTTGGCTAATGCTAACCTGCTACTAACACGGCTACCGCAGTCTGCCGGCCACAAACAAACGTGTGTCGTTTTATTATAAAGTTCGGTCCTCACTGCGGCGATGGTCGTTTGATCACTTCTTCCTCAGCATCACTTCAGTCTGGAATGAAAACTTGGCATTGGCGTTTATCCGATTTACAAAGTTTAACAGAGTAGTAGCTGGCGGACTACTGTTAGCAGGTTAGCATTAGCCAGCTTGATGACGTGCCTAACTTTGTACGGCTGAAAACACACAAGCATCTGAAAGCGTCTCCTTTCTTGGCAGTCCCAGTTGTTCCACTGGAAACGAGAGTACAGACCCGATTTTCAGATGTTTGTGTGTGTTTTAAAACGCACAATGTTAAGCACGTCAGTAAACGTTAGCTGGCTAATGCTAGCATGCTGTGAAGTGCCGGTGTTGTGCCCCACTGGGGACAAACAAACGTGTGTTTTATTATAAAGTTCGGCCCTTCACCGCGGCGAATCGATCGCTTTGATCCAGCTTTTGATCCAGTATCACTTCAGTCTAGAATGAAAACTTAAATATGTTTGGAGTTTATCCGATTTAAACAGTATAACAGAGCAGGAACGGCTGTCGTTAACATGGCCCGGAAGAGGAAGTGCCAAATGTTTCAACTTCCGGAAACCAGAACGGAGACGTGATAATCCCTATTGAGACCTCTTTAAAGGATGGAGAATTCTGTTGGAAGAAAACGATCTTGTGTCACCCACAAGAAATATTATTGACCTAAGTCACATTATCAGAAAGTGTGGCACAGCACCATCCCCCTCATGTACATATTTGTTTTATCTACACGTGGGATAGTTATTCAGTCTGTTTCCAGCTAAAGTGTTCCACAGTGATGCATCTGAAGTTTCCAATCATGCATTATTTTTCAAATCATGTGTAGTAAACACAGGTTTGACCCAAGTTTCTTCCACTGAGTTGCATAAGAAGCTTTTCATAGACCCTCAGTTACATTTCCCCAAACACTGATGTTGACATATTTGTCATAGTATTTCACAGCGCACTTGTGTTATATCCAAATCATGTCTGTAAAAAGCTAATGAAACATCGGACAACACATTACCAGACTACTGGTACACTGTCAAAGTGTTCAACTCTTCCATGTGTACATGATGATCATTTGACAGACAAGAAATGTGTAGGCTGAATGGATTGATGTTATGTTGGAATATGAATCAATTTAGAGGAATCACTCTGAGAATTATAGCTGCTATGACTCCAACTGACCACCAGGTGTCACTGGCATGATCTATGAAGCTTTGAAGCTTGACTCTTTTTCAACACAGTCAAGCAAAGGCCTCAAAAGGTTCAAAGGCTTCATTGGCCCCATCTCTACCCCTAACCACTCCTGATAGGTTGTGGTTAACATTTTGCATAGCAGCTCTTCCACCATCAGTGTGTGACTGGGTGAATGTAGCCTGGTACACCAGCCTGACTAACGCCATGAAGTACACGGCAGGTCGGTCTGGGTTCCCTCTGCCGGAGACTGATTTCCAACGCGAGACGCGAAGGCGGGACTAACAGGGAGGAAGTGAACCGGGAGAGAACCAATCAGAGGTGACTGTAGCTGGTGTAGTTCGGCACTCTGTTGCTATGGTGACGCTGGAAGTCAGTGTTTACACGTTGTTTTTTCCTCTCTATTTAATGTAATTTTCTTGTGTATATTAACATAGAATGTTTGGTTTTATTATCATAAATACTCTGTTACATGTCAGCATTATTTATTGCTGAACTACAAATATGAGAAAGTGTTTGTGTCGCACATCATGTGACTATGACCCGGAAGTTGTTAGTTACGCATGAAAACAGAGCAGAAACAGCGGTGGAGACGTCCGCGCTCTGCTAGGGGTTAGGGACGCAAACAAAAAGAAGACTGGTTTTCAAGATGTTGAAAGGTGGAGTGAAGATGTTTTATTGTTCAGGAGTGAATTAAAGCATAAACAAAAACCTGGAAAACTGCAACTGAAAAGGAGATGGGGTTAGCGATGCTGCTCAAAGGAACAAATAAAAGACAGACAAAACCCTAACACTGAAAGGGAAACAAAAATGGGGAAAAATACGAACCTAGGCTAGGAACCAAAAAAGGGAACGAGCAGCACCATAAACTAAGACCTGTAACCAAACCCAAACTACAACAAAAGACCTAGCTATCCCAACTCCAAACTATCAGTGAAAATGAAAGAAAAGGGAATCTAACAACTAAACCATTTAACCAAACGAAAACACCTGGAAATCAAAACCTAAAGACAAAGTTGCTCAAACTAAAGACACCAAAACCATAAACTAAGGACAACTGTTGCCAGGCCAAGCAGTTGCCCCTGACTGAGGGTATTGTTGGGGTCTTTTTGTAGTTGTAACAGCTGCTCTGCAGGTGAGACTGATCAGCAATCAGAGGGTGAGGGAGGGAGATGATGGTGGTGGGGAGCCAGGCCAAGGAGAACGGAGGGATCAAGCAGGAGGATTTGCATGTAAAATGAAAGACAAAGGGTTAGAAAACCAGGCGTGGAGACGTAGGAGGAGTTTTACATTCTGTTAATTCTATTGCTGTGCTGTGATTGGTCCGGTCAATTTTTTACAAGAAGAATCATTGCTGAATATCTGCATGTGCATATAGCTGTATGGTATAGGTCTGCAATTCAGTCATTCTGTTGTTTCAAGTCAAGTAAAGACTATATAACCGTCTTGGATTCTCAAAACACAAAATATAGACCTCTATATTACATTATCTGTCAAGTCTTAAATTTTAAATTTTTTTTAAAAACGATCCACCTGAAAATGCAATAAATCTCCAATAATGTGATAAGGTATTACATTATTGTTACAATGTTATTACAATAACAGTCAGAATATTTTATTACATTGTTGGTCAAGTTATTACATTATTGGGTTTTATTACATTTTTGATTGGGTTAAGTGCAAATTTTAATACATTTTCAGGCGTCATTACATTTTCAGTAAATTATTTCACATTGTTAGGTGCTACACGCTCACTCACAGGGAGGATCAATGAGTGAACCGGGAGAACATAAAAGTCTGCACAGGAAAGCCAGGTCTGAACTCCCCTCCCCCTCTGCCATCAATCCTCCATGCAGCACACGCATGTATGTTTGAACACATGTGCAGAGCTGTGTTTTCAGCTTTTCTTACACTGATGAATGGTTTAAAGGAGTGATGACATAGCAGTTAAAAACTAGTTTATGTTGTTGGCATTACTGCATATGTAAATACTCCAAAAGAAAAAAACGGCATTTTTTTAGAGCGGAGTATTGTTTGAAACGCCAGACCTCACTTCCTCAGTAATACAGTTAAGGTCCGGTGATGATGTGGAGCTTTACCCGGAGACCACGTTGACTTCATTTGATTGGCTACACCTTATTTAGCTATGACCTATTTGGAGAATCTAGAGTCAGCTGGTAGGAGATTGCTAGGAGCTAACTGCTAGCAGCATGGGCAGTTCAGACAGTGTGAGCTACGTTTATCAGACAAGACAGCATTTAGAAAATAAATAAACTTACAGGTAATGACAAGGTTGTGAAGAGTCGCCTCCCTCAGTGTTGCTGCAAGTTTTTCTTTTAAATCCATTTGTGTGAAAACCCAGACCTGACTGCACAGAAGTTACTACTAGCTCCATACACACGAAGCTGAGTCAGACAGGGAGGAGGGGGAGGCGGACGGTGCATAAACCGTTAGGAGAGAGAGAGGGCGCTGTTTACTTGATAGTGTGCTCCTTATTGGAGCAATTAAATTACGTAGAATGATAGAACTACGTAGAATGATAGCCTGCTGTCTGATTCAACTGTTTCTGAACAGAGAGACAAAGCTGACAGACCATAAGCAGAGACTTTGATTCTCACTCTGGACATTCACATGGCCTCATCAGTGCCCAATAGATCATATTATACACCCAAAACCCCAGAAAAGTGAAATTTGATGTCATAGCTTCACTTTAAAAGCTGCATGTGTCTCATTACATCTCATAACCCCACCAACCCCCGTGACATGGCAGCCCTCTGCTCTCTGGTGCCTTCAGAAATGATTAAATACAAAGCCAAATTTCCTATAATTATCATTATTATTATTACAATTATTATTATTATTATTGTTATTATTATTGTTGTTGTTATATTGATGATAATAATATTGTCAAAATAGGAGCAAACAGCTTGGTGAAAAAAATATTATGTAAAACACTTCACTCATTTCCAAGTTTGACTTTTTAAACCAGCAAAAACCACAATACCAGTGGTAAAGGATAACAACTGGTTAAGATGGAAACCTCGGGGGATGTTTTAAGCCCTGATGTGTGTTCTGGTGCCAGAAAACCAGACTTTGTCACCAAACACTGAAAACCTCTGCATGAAGGTTGTCTCTGCAAACATGGACTCGCTTATCTGTTTGCTCGACTGAAGTCTTCTAAGTCAGATCTGATGATTATTTCTCAGCATTGTTTGCATATTTTGACCTACAAAAGAAACCACATTTTGTTCTTTGTGGTTTTAAATCTGAAACTACAGTATAGAAGTTTTTTTCCCCCTTCCAACTGTTTAGAACAACTGTGGGAGTGATTGTCAGACAAAGCCAACAATCAGCGGATTCTTGGCTTTGTTCATATAATCTAGCTCTTCTAGGAGTGAATATTTTGTTGTACACACAATACCTAAAAGTCCTCAGTGTGTTCATAGCCTAAATGAATGAATTTAGGTCATGTTTTTATTAGACTGGACTATGACTCCTCTTGGGTAAATCTTGACTGGAGTTATGGCTATCCAACCACCAAACAGTCGAATTTCAGTTGCAGAGATTAAACAAATGTCGGAGTCGCAAAATCCAAAATCTTTGTTTTACATAAGGGGTCAGACATGAGTAGATAGGCAACCAAAGCAAACATGTTCCTGTAGCTCTGCCAAACAGGCAAAAGGAGGACAATGTTGTTGTAGAGGGACTCTGTCTAAAAACTGAATTCTCAAAGAACGTCTCTAACCACCACGGTGTCGTTGATAAATGTAAAAATTACAGTGAAAAAAATAAGTTTCCTCATCAGGAATCAATGTGTTATTCTGCCTGTAGCGTCACCATGTATGATATCTATGTCCCTATTTCCTATTAATATCAATACTAATACAGCCTCGGAGCACCACCTTGCCCATTTTGATATGTAATGGAAGCAAGGAAAACCATTAAAGTCTTAAATCAATTACTTAGATTGATTCGATTAAAAACCCTTACATTTGCATCTTATATTTTCACAGGGTAAAATGCTATGAATGAGGTAATGGAACTCTAAAATACAAGACAGACCCAACATAATCAAAATAAAATATTATTCCAATCTCTAAATATCAATAAAAACTTCCAACCAATCCTTAAGTGGGGTGCACCTCTGGGATTGGCCAAGGGACCTCTTCAAACCTTTTTCTATTGGAGGAGAAGGAATGAGGGGGGTGCCGAGAGAGGGGGATGTTTTATATAAATAATTTCTTTTCAAATAAGATCGAAAAGGTGTTTAAGTGATCAGTCTCAGGGCGCTTTCATGAGTTCTCGCTTAAGTGACCTTTCATGATACATCAGAAGAACCACAAACAACCACTAGTTAAGATAATGCAGAGTATTTATTAACTAGTCTACAAACTACATGAGATAATGTATATACAAGATATATACAAGAAATATGCCAGCATGATGATCAACCAAAAAGTTATCTTGTGAAAGAAAATATGAGATAGTATGAAAATGAAACATAAATTAATTAAGCCTCAGTTAATTAATAAATGTTCAAAAGAAAAAGAAGGAAGGATTTCTTAATCCAACTAAACAAAGTTAAACTGGGTCTGGTAAACCGTAGGTCTGGATTAATTCACTATCACCAACTTCTTGTGACATCAGATCATATTTCATAGCAAATGATCAGGATTCTCCTCAGAGGTTCCGTCTTGACTGAGGTGCTTCACTCACGTCCTGGTTCTGCTGGACTGTTCCTCAAATCCTTTGGAAGATTGTCGAATTGGATGGATCCCAAAAATCTTCCCGACCTCCTGGAAGTTCGTCCGGCTCTCTGCGGGCTGTCAGCTCAGTGGTGGTTCTGGTTCGTCCTCTCTCTCTCATCCGTCTCCCAGAGACGTGCAGCTTCAGGACTGATGTCACGGGATGGTTGATAGTAAAAATAATGGCAAAAATCAAAAATGGCTTTCGTTGGACGAAGTACAAAAATATGTAGCTGGTTTACATATGGTTTAAAGTCATCTTCTTCTCTCCATCACTCCTCCCTGAGTGATCCGTAGTTCTGAACTCTGCTGAGTTCAGAGCAGGTTTCGTCTCATTCTTTCCTCATTGTTCCAAGTTTCTTTAGTTCTGCCTTGTTCGTTCTTCTGCGTGTTCAGATTTGGTGTTCACATTCTCGTGTTCTCTTTCGCACTGATCTGATCTTCGCGCTCTGCCTGGCAGTGGAATGTGGCTTGCAGCTTGTCAGCCAATGGGAAGCTGACAGAGTCGGGTTCCATCCAATAGTCAGACAAGTCTTGGATGATCATTTGATTATCAGTTAAGCTTCATTGTTACAAACATCTGTGAATTCTAAGTGAGGCATGTGTAAAAATGGATCAATTATTCAGACATGCTGAAATAAAATGAACACAATAGAGATCAAATAAAACAAAGATATAATGAAGGTGAATTAAGATATTAAAATAAACATATCAGCTAAATAGATAAAACAGGGTTAATATTGATGATTTTAGATTCCTGTAAAGGAAATACATGTGTTAGACATCATTTGATATGAGGAAGTCCATTTCTAACATTAAAGTGGATTTCAGCGGCGGAGTAAAGTGTCTGTAATTTCTGTGGGTGTACTATTCCTTTAAAGGTGTCATAACCTGCTGTTTTTACATCCACAATCCTTCTTAAATGATCTTCAAATGAATTTTTAATTATAGTTGGGTGGGACGAAAATTTAATGAGCTCCATTTAACCTCTTTTTATCCCCAACTTTTGTTTGTCGCGAGAATACGTACGCAGAATCAGACCTGCCTCTAAGCGCGTTCACGAGGCAAACGTCAAAGCAAAAACAAAGTTTTATCAGGACAGAAGTGAAGGAAATGATGTCCCAACAGAGAAAAACGTGAGAGAAACGTAACGGTGCGGTTCAAGGAGAGGGGTCCTGAGTAAAAAGGGCTGGGACTCTGATGAATATAAGGACCAAACAGTGTTAGTTTCTGTAGCTACATTAGCAGCTTGTCCGTTCGTCTACCACCGTTTACTGGTCTCTGACACAAAAGATAATAAGTTACAGAGCAGCGACACTTACCGACTGCACATCCTCACTGATAAATATGATCCACTGCTCCCTGGTAAAGCTGTCCCTCCAGTTAAAGCACTGAAAACTGCTGAATTTCTGCCGAAGCAACTCAGCACGGCAATCTCCCTCCTCCTCCTCCTCCTTGTCGTCAGCTTCCTTTCTGACAAAGCTGATTTACTCCGCGGCAGGTAATCAGCTGCCTTCAGGTGGTGCTAAAAAGGCTAGCTTAGCAGCTAGCAGCCTCTCTCGTTCACGTCATTCGGAGAAAGAAATCCAAACCGCGTACTGTGGAGAGCGCGTGCTTGTGGTCGGTTCTGGTGAGAAGAGAGCGCCCGCACTCAAAGACGAAGTTACTTTCACTCTGGAGTTTCTGGCACGTTATAACTGAGGTCCTGTTCCAGTACACGTTTTAACGTGAAAAAGTGGGATTTCTGGGTGATGACACCTTTAACACTTGGTTTTGAGGGCTACTGATATTGAGGGTTGAGATGGTTCACTTCGCATACGCGCCTTCATTTCAATGTCCTGATACTGGATGATTACTCACTTAATTCGGGCGTATTACCGCCAGAATGGACCGTGTCATTTGCACAAAGTCCATCTCATCTAACTTTCAGAAGTGGAAAGGTTGTTTGTCTCACATCGGTTGAGTCCACCATGAACATTGCAGATTCTGGTTATTGTGAGTAGGGGTGTGTATTGGCAAGAATCTGGCAATATGATATGTATGACGAATATGTCAGGGATCGTCTGGAGCTGGTGTGAGGTAGAGATGGCAGCATTCAGGTGTGTTAAAGATGGATGCCTCACATGTGTGGCAGCAAATCTGCAACCACTGCACACTGTTCAATAAGAGACACTGACTTTAAAAGACAGAGGAACCGAGTCCTTAGTTTCAGCCTGATCAGGTTTTACTTTACAGCTGCAATGAAATGAGCAGCAGAAAAGTTTCTAATCTCTTTACTTCATACCCTCCAACAACCGGCTCATCTGATGGGAAAATATCCTCATACTTCCCATACACTCCTGCTCGGTCAGCCACTCCGAGTCCTGAACTCTAAACCCACTGCTTTAAAGGGAAATGCTTTGTCTCAGCAGACTTTATTAAAGTTTATTCATTCAAGCATATGATAATCTGAGTGGAGGTCTGGTGAGTTCAGTCGTAAATCCAGACCAGTCTGTGCTTCTTCCAGGCTTCAGGCCAGTCTGCAGAGAAAAGCTGACTGTTGCATTCACAAACTTTATTTCTATATCTGATCAATACCTGAAATCCCATGTTGGGACTGAGCAGCAGCTGGATTTCAGAGCTGAAGCTTCCTCCTGCTGGACGTGAGGAAGCTGCTTCAGGCCGCTCTGCTGCACCACACAAGCCAGACACGGTTGGTGGGAATAACCTGGAGCACACTTCAGAAAAGTCATCACTGCAGAATCTGTCTCAGTGGGTTGGATCAGTTTATTTTATCTGCTCAGATCAGCTGACTGAGCCAGTTACACTTGATCACATCCATTCACATCAACAAGACCCTGAAGTACACAATACTACCTCCAGTACATGGACATCACCCCTTCAGGATGCCTGTGTGGAGATAGCCGAGACTAGTATTTATTAATTAGCAATACTAATTGTTGTAATAAGTAATAGTAAGTACTAAGTAATAGTACTAGTATTTTATCAACTTGTGTTCTGACAATGAGCTCTGTGGTGAAAACTCTGTGGATCTGCGTTCGACTACATTCAGGTCAGGTGTTTGGAACTACTTTGGTTCTTCATGTTAAGTAGGATTTTAAGTATGACCCTGATGATACTTTTGTTATTGGACAAAAACACTATGGTTAAAAAAAAAGGCATGAAAAAAAAACTCTCTCGATATATACAGTATATATATCCAATGTGATACGATACCAGGGCTGGGCGTATGGGTTGATACCCCATACCGATGCGATACTACTGTTGAATGAATGAACTGCATACCTTGCCATGTGAGGTGAAGGTATCATGCTTCATATGAACATTCAGCCTTGTTTAAAGAAAGGTAACAAATTAACATTGATACAATTGGGGGGGGGGGTTGGGGGGTTTTTTTGGGTTTTTTTTTTCTTCCCTGGGGGGCGGTTGTACTTAATTTCATCTTTTAACAAATAAAGTGTACATGTATTACAATATCAATAAAAACAGAAATGACTGGATCGGATTGCTGGATCGGCTACATTCATCCGAAATCCGATCCAGCTAAATTGTCAATATCAGAGCCAATATCCGATCCGGGTATCGGATCAGTGCATCTCTAGAAAGAACGAATCGATGCCTTTATGTCTCGTCTCTGTCCCTCCCCTCTCACCGTCCCCCACGTGACCCCCATGTGCGTCATTCACTGTAAACAAATATAGCTAACGGACTCCTAACTGCTGCTGCGCCAAACAAACAAAACAGCAGATAAGGATTAAGTCTCGGAGGCACTGACGTATTGCAGTGTGGACTTCCCCACACCGCAGGAGTTGGAGGTGAGTGGATTAAAGCTGTTACAAACATGGCTGGTCAGCTGTTTATGATCAAGCTAATGAGCTATCCACTCGGCTGTTATCGTTAACCTGCACGTAAAACATCGGCGCACACATCCCTGCGCTCTGAAGGCGTGGTTTTGGGTGGTGTAATTTTTTTAAATGTCGCTTGCTCAAACGTTTTTTCCAACATTGTCGACCCTAGCTTTAAGATAAGTCCAAGATTAAAATCAATTTTCAGCTCCGTATACAGAATCAAAACACAGCAAAGCATCGAAAGCGGGCATCAGACGGTGTTTGACCAATGGAACTGGTTCTGTACTGGAAGTGAAAAAGTGGGATGGGGACAACCTCATGTCTATGAAAGAATGTGTGGAGATTGTTAGATACAGCAAAGGAAAAGACCTCATCGCATTATAATGTAAGAAAGTCTTTCATTTATTTTATTGTTGATGTAAGATGTTTACTGAACAATACAAAATCTTGAAATATAATCAAAATCCACATCGGCTCTAGAGAATATACAAACAATATAAACCATATTCACAATAATAATAATAATAGTAATAATGATAGGTGGAGAAGCCGTTCCCTGCTACAGAGCTGCCTGGCACAGTAATACTGTTAGAGACGGGACATTGTGCTGTACAGGCAGACGAAGACCCCCCCCCCACACACACACACACACTCTGGAATAAAAACACTTCATAATTGTCATCATGCAATAAAGATTAACATCTATTTGTTTAAAAAACAACAAAACAAAAACATGGCACATTGGTGTTCATTATCTTCATTCATTATTAGATCCATATCAAATATAGACATTTTTAACAAATATAAAGTTATTGCTGTTCATTAATACTTCATATAAGAAACTATTAGCAAGGCATTCTGTGAAACGCGACCTCTCTACCTGGAGTGGAAAGCAGGTTGTGATGATCTGATTGTCTTCTTGTTTAATGGCTTCTAGTTATGCCAACAGAGAGGATGGATCTGGCCTCATATGAAGGCAATGATCCAGCTCTCTGTACTCGTTTTTGTCATTATTGACCAGAAATCACCTTAGCAGCGTCGCATTGGAGGTGGTGCTCATGAAATGCTCTTTCCTTGACTCTTTTACACGCGGACCATAGCAATGGGATCAGCCTCTGTGATGATTTTACGTCAGCATGCCGGAAGAGGTCAAATTGTTTTGTGGTTAGTGTGAAGAATCAGGGAAAATCCAACTATGCACTTTCTTGGGTCCATCATCTCACCACTCTTTGGCATATTGTGCTGTAAATAAACTAGACTCTGATGAATAAAACATGAAAATGTCTGAAACACTTTGGAAAAGAGAGAGCAGCTAAATGAAGTAAAAGATTTAAAGATTTACTTCCATGGTCGTCATTAATATTGCTGTGTATTCCATGATTATTGAATGAATTCTGCATCGTTTCTGTGGAAAAATACCTTCTGGCTGCTTTGATTCCAGCTGTATTTGTATGCTAGAATCGAGGCTTGTGGTCCGACAGGCTTTTCCGGGTCCTTCTCATGAATTTCCGTCTGATTGGCTCCCTATGAAGGAAGCTCCGCCCCCCGCTCTGTATGTGTAATAGAGCACATGAACGAGTTTGGTCCGCCATGCTAACAAACAGTTAGCTAATTAGCTTCTCAACTCCGAAGCTACAGTCGTACTGGGGAGGGGGGGTTACCTGCCTTCCCATGGGCGGATATAAACCCACGTGGGATACGCCATTTTCGATGTGACGTAGAAGCGAAAGGCTTTTCTCGATTCGCTCTTTTCTCCGTATTGTTTTTATGAAGAGGAAACACAGCCGATGGAGGTAATGCACCACTAGCAGGCGCAGCATGTGTAAGTAACCGGGGGTGACCCTCCGTATTTCAGAAGAAGCAAGTTAAACTGGTTTTCAGTGGAAGGAGATCTTTTAATATTGTGGGATTGTTTTCCATCAACAACCCCAACTCTAAAAATGTTGGGATGCTGTGTAAGATGTCAATAAAAACAGAATCTCATCAACATATTTTATTCCCAGTGGAACATAAACATATCAGATGATGAAACTGAGACATTTTATCATTGAATGGAAAATATTCTCTGACTGTGAAACTGATGCAGCAACACGTCTGTAAGAAGTTGGAACGGGAGCAAGAAAAGGCTGGAAAATAATAATAGGAGGAGATTTTAATATCTAATCAGGATAACTGGTCAGGTCAACAGGTCAGTAACTGGTTTAACTGGGAACAGCTCAGTAACGTGAAAAGGAGCATTTCAGAAAAGCAGAGTCTCTCAAATGGACAGATGGACAGAGGTTCACCAATCTGAGACAAACTGGCTAAAAGTTGTGGAACAAGTTTAGAAAAATGTTCCTCAGACTTTTTAAGATGCTTCATCTACAGTTTAGAACATCATCAGAAGATGGAGAGAACCAGGAGGAATCTCTGCGAAGCCACATGTGGACATGCTTCCACATCTGTGAAGCTCCACCAATGCTGGAAAGAACATGGAGGTTTTAGAGCAACATCTGCTCCTGGACCTGGACCACGTACTGGACCTGGACCACGTACTGGACCTGGACCACGTACTGGACCTGGACCACGTACTGGACCTGGACCACGTACTGGTTCCATCACAGCAAGACCTGGACCACATACTGGTTCCATCACAGACCTGGACCACGTACTGGTTCCATCGCAGCAGCATGGCTGGAAACAGGAGAAGAGTCCAGCTGCTGAACTGGTCTAAACTGGCTTCAGATTCAGTTCATATTTTCCATAATATGTTGTTTAGGTTCTAAGCAACATATTAACAATATTAGTATTAATATTAATATGAACATATTAACTGTCCATTAATGTTAACATATTAACATATAACATTCTGCCAGCAACCATCACCCTAAAGAACAAGACTGACTGACTTTTACGTTTATTTAAAAAGAGAGAGAAAAAAAAAAGAGTGAGCTTTTACAATACTGAATTTCCCTTCTGGGATGAATAAAGTATTTTTCATTTCATTTCATTATTGGATATAAAATGTGTGTTGATGAGATTCATAAATCATTCTCTTCTGTCTTTATTTACATTTCACGTAGCGTCACTGCTTTTTAGGAGTTGAGGTTGTCGCCTTTGATCTTCTATTGTTCGTCATACAGCTGAGATGTATCATATTACTGAGGCTACGTCTACACTAGCAGTTGGTAAGTGTTTACACGTGCACAATACCCCCTATTGTCCACATTTACCTGGCATTTAGGGACCTAAATCACATATTTTTTTTAGCAGCCAACAGGTAAGCAGCCTACTATAGAAACTTCTCTGTTTAATAAAGAAATAATGACAACAGAACCGACTGATTGCAATTTGTGAAACGTGCCAAAGGAAAGTAGCCTGAACAACTCGACTAGTCATCATCATTCAATCAATAAGTACAGATGGAGTTGGGGTTTTTTCAGTCCTGACCGTTTCACGGGTGACTGAAAATGCTCCTGGAAAACATCATCCAGCCTGCCTTTCAACGATCCATAAACGATGGTATGGATGCAAATAAGAGGGAGTTAAACGTCCACATGTAACATGAACTGCTTAATGGAAATGTGTCTGAGTCTTTATGAGCCCCACCTCCACGAGGTGACAGTTGGACTTTCTGTGGGAAACAGACCACAGCCTGACCGGGTCTGTCCGGACTCAGGCCTCAGTCCACATGCAAGGCACTAACACTGCTGAGGTTTGAGGTTCAACGCCGACCGAGCATCACCGTGTACCGGAGGCTGGATTAGGCCAGGCTACGCTGAGTCTGGATACGAGCATGTTAAGGCACAGAAAGCCTGGGAAGCAGAGAAAAAGAGTCTTTCCCACCTCACAGCTCCCCGAGGAGAAAAAAACACTGTTGGTATGAAGCCAAACGCTTCGTAAAAGTCAAACACACACATACACACTCTCACAGTGAGTAACTTCACTGAATAATACTGTTCATATAAAAGCATCATTATAACAGCTTTTCCACCAGCTGGATTGTCAGGACGCAGGAATGATTGTCGTTGTCGCCGCCTCCTCCTGCTCCATGGCAGCCCTCCCAGGAGAGGACTCGGGGTTACCCAGGGCTGAGAAAGGGAGGCACTTAAAGCTGGAGGAGCTGAGGAGCTGCTGTAAGGAGGAGAGCCAGGAGGAGGGCCAGGCCGGGGGGCAGAGGTGAGGGCGGCGGGCCCCCGGAGGAGTGGATGGAGGAGGTCTTGATCTCGGATATAACGAAGGCGGAGAGGGGCACATGAGAAACCAGAGTGGGGCTGGCATAGTTGATGAGGACATCAATCTTCTCTGCTTCCTTACTGCAGGCTTCAATCTGGAAAAACACAGAAGAAGAAGATTTTCAGTCTCGTTTTAAATGAGCCTGGTCCCCGTTCTTCACCGCCTGCTGCGCTGCTTATGCCGGGACGTGCTTCTGTTTGAATAATAATAATAGTTTATACTTAATCCCAATTAGGAAATTCGTTCTCTGCATCTAACTCAGCTCAGCTTCACCTGAGAGCAGCGGGCAGCCAACCACAGCACCTGGGGAGCGGTTGGTGGGGGTTGGGGACCTGCTCAGGGGCCGATAGAGGTTTACCTTAGTTCCATGTCAGGGACTCAAACCCAGGTTTGCCGCACTAAAGCCCGCAACATTTCCCCACCTAGCAACACCTTTTCAACCCCGGTATCACCTGCATCCTTCAGCAGTTGGACAGGCAGGTAAACCTGCTCACTGAGGACAGATGGACTTTACCTGCAACCCTGCTGGAAAGTTATGTGCCCCATGTCATCAGAATGTGACTGGAAACCAGTGGCGAACCATGAGCTCCACCTCAGCCATCAGTGCCAAAAAAACCCATAGATAAAACTCCCAGCAACCAAGACACCTGTTCAACATTACCAACAGAAAACTGAATATCATTTAGGTTACATAGATGATCTGATAAACGTGCTCTGCAAAGTCAAAATCTGTAAATATAAACGAGTTCACCCAGAAAACATATCTGAGAATATTATCATCCAGTGAAGCTGACGCTGCTGACAGCATCATCACCATGGACAGGCTCTGAAACCATGACGCTTAAGGTTTACTAAATACACATAACAGCAAGTTAAAGTCTTAATTTACATTTACACGTTCCACAACACCTCCTAAATTCTCTACACAGTAAGGGACGGACACGTCATCATGATGTCATCATGGGAAAATAAAACCTTTACCTCACACATTTAACAAGAGGCAGTTATCACAGGATGTTTTACCAACAACCTCCACAATAAAGACCAACAGGCCAAAAGCTTCCTGACCAGAACATGAATCCATGTGAATAACAGCTGGTTTCTAACACAGAACTACCTTATAGATGAAAACCAGATCCATCTGCATGTCTTTCTGTGTGAAGTGGACCATGTCAGTGTCTTAATTTCAGTTTATCTTTGGCTTGAAATCCATAATAAGTCTTTTCTCTGTTAGCGATCCAGTCCAGTTCTGGTCCTGCTGCGTCTTGATGCACTTCAGAGCCGAGAGAGCGCTCAGCAGAGGAGGTGGACACAGGAATTAATTTTTCCTTTCCACTCTGTTTTTTCTCTTTCTAACTTGTCCTGTCCAGCATCATAGCAAGCAAAGTGATGATCTGGTTGCTTTATTGTGTTGAACAGTTTTGCTTTGCCACGGGAGCTTTATGAACACAAGGCTCCCCATGATATCCTGTTTATTCATTTTATTTCTTTAATTAAACATTTGTTTATAACAGCATTTAACATCGTATTGCTGAGCTTAACAAGAGAAAAATAAAAGTCAACAGAAGCAATGATAGAAAGTGGAACAAAGAGAAAAGAGTGAGGAAGAGACAGAGAGAGAGAAAGAGAGAGAGAGGAGAGAAAAAAGATGGATACACTTACACAGTTCACTGGTGCATGTACAGGTACTATCCAAAAATTAGAATATCCTGAAAAAGTTCATGTATTTCCATAATTCAACTTAAAAGGTGCAATTTACATATTGTATAGACAAATAATATGTGAATTAAAGCAGAACTCAGTAACTTCAGCTCGGGGGCTCCCCCTTTCACTGTCGTAAAGTTCAACCCCCCTGCACCCCCACAGCACACAGACGGCTTCTCTACCTGTCTTTCCTCTATTCTGATCCCTGGATATATTTCTAAGCGTTTACTAGCTTGTTGATGCTACTTTGCTACGTTGGTAGCAGCACCACGTCTCCCTCTGCTCAAAGCAAAGTCCTGTCTCTTCTGAAACGGGACGTTTTACCCGCGATTTGCGGGTAAATATGTCGTGGATTATATTTTTCTCTGGTGTTGGCGAGTAGCAGGTAAGAATACGAACTTTTATTTACTTTTTGCGGACATGACAAGTGATTATTGAGCCTGAAGCAGTGATGCTTCACCCGGCGCCCAGGCAGCGCAGCTACGTGAATCACTCTGGTCCAGCAAAGAGTTGGTGATGAGAGCCAGGAGCCGTGTTTAGGTGGTGGAAGATAAAGAAATGTTTTCTTTGAATTAGCGCTGGTAGTCTGGTTCAGATCAGAGCTGGAAGCAGCTCGGTAGATAGGGACCTGAGTACCGTACAGCCGTTTCTGTTGTCGCAAGTTCTGCTCGGGTCGGCGCAGGCAAAGTTGTATTTAGCTGCTCGCAGGCCAGAGGCCCCGCGGGGCGGGGGGGGGGGGGAAAAAATTGAATCACTTCATAAACACTTTGTTTAGCTTCACCGGGATTCCGAAAAGCATTTATTGAGGTAAAAAAGTTACTGAGGTTCCCCTTTAATATTTTTCAAGCTTTTATTTGCTTGGATGTTTCTGATCCAAACAAAAGTTGCAGCTTAAGAAAACCTCAAATTCAAAAACTCAAAAAATTTGAATACTGCATAAAATCAATCAGAGAAGGCTTTTAAATACAAAAATATCAGGCCTCCTAAAGTAAAATCTTGCATCTGTACTTAGTACTTGGTTTAGGCCCTTTTGCTTGAATGACTGCCTTAACCCGGCGTGGCATGGATGCTAGCAGCTTTAACCCCGCGTGGCATGGATGCTAGCAGCTTTAACCCGGCGTGGCATGGATGCTAGCAGCTTTAACCCGGCGTGGCATGGATGCTAGCAGCTTTAACCCGGCGTGGCGTGGATGCTACCAGCTTTAACCCGGCGTGGCATGGATGCTAGCAGCTTTAACCCGGCGTGGCATGGATGCTAGCAGCTTTTCCCCGCCTTGCAGGGTGGATGCTAGCAGCTATAACCTGGCGTGGCATGGATGCTAGCAGCTTTAACCCGGCGTGGCATGGATGCTAGCAGCTTTAACCCGGCGTGGCATGGATGCTAGCAGCTATAACCTGGCGTGGCATGGATGCTAGCAGCTTTAGCCCGGCGTGGCATGGATGCTAGCAGCTTGTGGCATATCTCAGCTGTTATGGAAGACCAGCATGCTTTAATCACAGCCTTGAGCTCTTCTTTATTGTTCGCTCTCTTCCTGTTCAGCTTTTTCTTGACGATGCCCCTCAGATTTTCAATGGGGTTCAGGTCAGGTGGGTTTGCGGGCCAATCCAGCATGGTGATCCATGGTTGTTGAAGCAGGATTTGGTAGTTTTGGCAGTGTGGGCAGGTGCCAAGTCCTGCTGGAAGATGAAGTCTGCATCCCCATACAGCTGGTCCACTGAAGCAAGCATGAAGGTCTCCAAAATGTCCTGGTAGACGGCTGCATTGATGCTGGACTTGATGAAGCACAGAGGACCAACACCACCATCTGACATGGACCCCAGGTCATCACAGACTGGGAAACTTAACACTGGACTTCATGCATCTTTTATCTAGCACTTCTCTGGTCTTCCTCCAGACTCTGGGACCTTTGTTCCAAAATGAGATGCAAAACTTGCTCTCATCAGAAAAGAGGACTTTTGACCACTGGGCAGCAGACCAGTCCTTCTTTTCTCCAGCCCAGCTAAGGTGCTTCTGCCGTTGCTTGCTGTTGAGGAATGGCTTGACAACAGGAATTCGACATTTGAAGCCCATGTCCAGCATCCACCTGCGTATTGTTTCTCTTGAAGCAGTAACTCCAGCCTCAGTCCATTCCTTATGAAGTCCTCCACACTTTTAAAGGCCCTTTCCTGACCATCTTCTCCAGGCTGCTGTCAGCCCTCCGGCTTCTACACCGTTTTCTTCCACACTTCTTCCTTCCACTTAACTGTCCATTAATGTGTGCTTTGAGACACTCTGAGAACATCCAGCTGCTTTTCTATCACTTTTTGTGTCTTTCCACCTTGTGCAGGGAGTCAATGATGGTTTTCTGCACAACTGTCAGATCAGCATCTTCCTCATGATTGTGAATTCTTCTAAACCAAGACAGGGATTTTTTTAAAGGCTCAGGGCACTTTTGCAGATGTTTTGGATTACTTACTGGATTAGAATGTAAAACTCTGAGCCTAAAATACTGGAGCTTTTCACAGTCTTCTAATTTTTTGAGTTTTAGAATTTGAGGTTTTCTTAAGCTGCAACTTCTAATCAGCAACATCCAAAAAAGTAGAAGCTTGAAATATATTGATTTACATATTATTTGTCTATACAATATGTAAATTGCAACTTTTACGTTGAATAACGGAAATACATGTTTTTTTCAGGATATTCTAATTTCTTGGGTAGTACCTGTATACAAAAACCCCCTAAAAAACATTTCAAGGTCTCTGCTGGAAAACAAAACTAACAATCCCCTACAGCAGGACCTGCAGGTGGCTTAAGTATCATCACATCGTACAAAAGCACACGGCACTACGCAGAGAAGAGGTAAAACCTAGTCAGAGCAACGGGAAGCAGTGTCACAGTGTCAACATGCAGAATAAAGGGTCTCCATGGTGATACAGTCACGCAGATGCAGCCTCTTCTCTGCAAGGAGGAGGAAGCCCGCACGGCCCAAGACCCGGGCCCCCAGCAGCCACCCAGAGGCCCGGACCCCAGCCACCCCCCCAAAGGGACGGACATGCATCCCCCCAGATGGAGTCCCCCGCGGTCTCGGGGCCCAGGCCCAAGCAGACCAAGACCAGTAACTGCCAACCCCACAGTTTGCCCATCACTCTCTACCCAGTAATATATATATATATATTTATTATTTTTTTTTTTATATTTATATATTTTTTTATATATATATATTTTTTTTTTCTCTAATTTTTTAAGGCCTTCTCTGAATGCGTAGAAAGCCCTGGCAGTTCCCCACTGCTGGAAACCTCTCCTTGACTACGCCTGGTTTTTCTGCCTCCTGTCTGAAATGGCATTCCTAAAATAAAACAAGAATATTTCTGCAACTACAGGGCTGTATGTATAATCCTGGTCTCTACAGGAAGCTGAGAGAAGTCAGATTACTACAAAAGTGTCAGAATCCAGATGTGTGTTACTGTGTCAGAAGAAATTCACCTGGAACCTAGTCGAACATGTAAATATGTAAATCTCCGACTGCTTTCTGGAACAGGACAATGAGTTCATTCTGTCCCCTTCACTGCTGTTTTATGGATAAACATGGATCTACAACTAATCTAAATAGTGTCCAAAGGAGTCAGAGTGATGCAGGAATCTTACCGCTGAGTAAATGCACGTTTAAGCATGTTCCATGTCTATCTCTGAAGCTGAAAACGCTGTTTTATACCAAGTGTGAATGAAAGCAGCCACTGAGGTTAACTCAACTGATGTGTGGTGATCACAAGACACATATCACTTCAAGCTGAACTCATACAGCCATTTCTTGTGGCACTTATTATTTCATAACCATATTAACTGTTTTACTGCACATTTGGCCACAGTTTTTAAAAAGTCTCTGCAGGTGCTCCCTGGAAGGAGAGTCCTTCATGATTACTGAGAAGCTGATCGATGATGGATTATTGACTGAAAGACTCAGTATCTCACAGTAACGTCAGATAAGGAATCATGATTCGTTTGATTAATCATTCATGTGGATTTTTCCAGGGTGAACTTCCACACATGGACTGAGACTGGACAAGTGTGGATCAGCCCATAAACATCTTCCAGCTTGTTAGCCTGCTGTGCTGGTATATATGATGCTATGGATAATTAAGTGTTAGGAGAACTGTACAGAGGATGGTAAATATATAATTCATAGTCTGAGTGATGCTATACACCACATCAGCTCCTCCAAGAGCCTCTCTTCCTTTAAACTGCATGCTTGAAGCTCCAGTCTTGTACATTAAGCTCTTGTTGGTTCAGAGTGTAGGGGATAACGCTACATATTTTTCAGTAAAGACATTAATGATTAACAGTCCTTCAGATGTGGAGCATCATTGTCCTCAAAAGACCGAAGACAGACAAGAGAGACTCTTTTCAAAGAGTTGGAATTGACCTTGGGGGGTTGCTGAAAGGAAATGCTGATATATTTCTTTTTTTACCTTGACTGATCTAGCCAAAGAAAGCAGAATGTATCCAACAATGTGAATTATTTAAACCTCCCTACAGAAATACTAGCATGCAACTGTTCAAAACTTTATGCTTCACCATGCATGATTGTAGTTTTCCAGAGGGGCACAACAACAGGGTTTAAAAACTATATCTTTCTGTCTTAGATCAAATAAACCTAATAAAAACTGAACAAGTAATTAAACTACTTCATATGTTGACAACGTAAACATGATGGTTTATTTGAGATACATAATCTATCTTTAAATAAAGTGGGAGTTGGCTGGCAGTGTTTCCTGTTTTGCAGTCACAGACAGGATCATAAAAAACAAATGCTTACTTCATAATTCAAACACATTGTACAGCCGAACTGTCAATCACTCGCTAACTAAATAATCTGTGTGAAACTGTCGCAGGGGTTGAGATTTATAAAAGAAACAAACTTGGCGGGAAAATGTGTGTCTTCCATGCCGAGGATGTACTGGCACTGCTGGAGAATCTTGCAAATGGAGGAATGAGGAGGGATCACCAGGATTCCCTGACCCATGATGATGGCTCATGAGCAGATTTAGATCTCTGCACTGGTCTTACAGACCTCTGCAAAGACCGGTGGATGTATCGCAAGATAGACTGCTGCACCACCCCAAAAAGGTGTGCAGAATAATCCTGGTGTGTGGTGTCCTGCAGAATGTCGCAACAGTTATCCATCTATCTAATGCCGTTCAGATCAGACAACTTTTTTTCACTTCTGGAAGAGACCTTTCCGTCACACACAATCATTCACTGCCGCAGCAGCACGCTGTCAGTCACACTTTCATTGATCTGTGATTCAACGACTTTGACGGACGCCCAAATAAAATGTTTCTGCGAGCCTCCACCTCGCCAGCAATCACCAACATGAGTCCCCGTGAAATTACATTTCCTCATCTTCTCATCTGCCACGATTAAGCTTTAAATACCACAGATCAGCTGGTTTATTTGTATGCAGAAATATCCATAAGGTACTTTGCCTTATCATCTGTGGTAGAATGTAGGTGTGTAGGGGGCGGGGCCAAATTCACCTGCACAAACTTCCAGCTAAAACTTTTGGTGCACTTTTAGTATGGATGCTGTGCACAGTTTTATAAATGCATTTCATTTATGATGTATTTGGTTCAGTGAAAGAAAGATTTCATTCATCTCATTTCACTGTCAGAGAGGCTACTTGCAGGACCTTGTGCAAAAAAATAAGCTTTTTGTTTTTTCCCTTTAATATTTTTGGTAAAAGTATATTCAAGAATGAGTTAAAGGAGCCCTTTCATAAAAAATGGACTTTTAAGGAGCTTTTCAGCATGTTACTGTGTTATTTCCTCATAAAAAACTTCATTTTTAAGTAATTTTTTTCTTCATTTGTGCATATTTGAGAAATATATGTGAATATTCAGGCTAAGCTGTAGCTTCCTTAACATAACTGACTTACACCGGTATACGCAACGAGGTGGCACCAATCACGAAGCGACAAACACGCATGCGCTGCATCGTAGCAAGAGCCCTCTTTGTTGAACAGAAACTCAAAGAGGATCAAACCTATCCACACTCTTTGAGGAAGAAACTAACAGCCTGCAGGAAGATTTCCTCAGAGACAAACAGCCGTCAGCTAACAGCCCCGTTTTGATCCAGAGTTTCAGGAGATTTTTTTTATTTTTTTCTTAAAGGTAGAGTCCGAAGTCCCTCCAGCGTTTCTGTTTGCAAACAACAGTATTCAAACTTAGCGCTCCTCCCTCTCAGACTAATGGCCGCCTCATTCTAGCTAGCCTATTCAACTTCAAGCTTCTCCTTCAGAAATCAGAAGCAGGTACAAGCCAAACTATGATTAACCTGGTTTTCCAAACTGCATTATCTGAAGCTCTTACCTTTTCTTCGATGCATCCACGGTGTTTCCTTCTTCCTTTTTTTTTCCTTGAGAGTTCGAGTGACTGGCGTCTGCTCCAATCATGAGCTTATTTCCACACAGCGTCATGCTCTTAGCTCTGTCATTAGCTGCCGATATAAAGAGAAATCTCCACCCAGAAACGTCCCGACCAGACCAAAACAATACAAAAGAGTGAATTACAGGCAAGGGGAGAGGGAGTTGCGTTCAAGCGCACCACAGCACGGGAGTAGAGGCCCAAAGGCGGATTTGAGATGGATTTCACTTGCTGAAGTCTAACGTTTATTTTTTACGGGGGGAACTTCGGACTCTACCTTTAAGCTGTAGAGGACGGCAAGTTAGGAAAAATGTGGTTGCGTTCAGCGTGGGAGTTTATTTGTTGTACTGGATGAATCGACTTGCCAGAAGTGGTTGGATTATAACTTCAGGAGCAGAAAAAAAACCTCACCTTTGTGTGAGAACTTACTCCTGACAACTTCATGAATGTCGGGCAGTAAAGTGTTTTTCTTCTGGGATTACTTCTGAAATCTGACGCAATTCCTTTCTTAAACACCTCATGGACAGACAACAGCACCGGTGAGTGAAACACATCTCTCAGCTCAATGCTAACTGTTAGCCTTTGATTTGTTCACTAATTTACATACTTGTCAGGGCTCTGTGGTAATTATGTGGTACTGCGGTACTTCAAACTCCATGTCAGACTCTGGCTTGAGTGCATACAGCTCCATAACAGGCTGCTCCGTTTTATCCTGTCCAGCAGAGTCTGGACATTATCCATCAATGTTTACAAATAACGTCCATGTGAGCTGCCGGTACCGGTGCTATGTGCTTTCAACTAGGTGACTCCTTCAGAATCAGTGTCTCTTCCAGGGCGACGTCATGAAATGGGTGTAAAACATGTTGCAATTGGCTCTAGAGCTCCGTGGATCAGTACATCAGACCATCTTACCCCCGTGTTGGAAATTAGACGCATAGAAAAACTAATATTTAACACCAAATTAGTTTCTATCGTAGCGATGGGAACTTGTTTAGCTTATAAATGCCTTGATTTGACTTTTGGAACGTTTGAAAAGCATGATACAGCTCCTTTAAATATTATTTAAAATCGATGACATTCATGCAAGCTTGAAAAAAGTAATGAAATGCTGAATTAAGGTTAGAATCAGGTTTACACTGCAGATTGTCAAATATATACACAAAGGCTCCCATTTCAGTAACTATCATGAAATAATGTAAAAAAAAATAATTGAAAAAAAAAGAATGAAAAATACAGTAAACGTAGACAGAGTCCACAGAACTCCCTAATACTGCTGGACGACGGTAATTTGAAATGGAACACTGCCCATTCACGGCAGACAACTTAAAAACAGAATTGGAATGCAACGTAGCAGCATCCATAGCAAGCAAGTCAACAACGATTTCCTAGAACTTCAGAGAATCTTTGTGAATAAAAACACTGGAATTTCCTCCGCAGGGGGGCCGGGCTCTCCCTTAGAGATAGGGGGAGGAGCTCGGTCATCCGGGAGGGGGCTCAAAGTAGAGCCACTGCTCCTCCATATAGAGAGGAGCCAGATGAGGAGAGCTCAAGCATCTGGTGAACATGCAAACTCCACACAGGAAGGAACTGTTGGAGTTGTTCAAACCCCTTCCCAGCTGGGGAATTGAACTAGCGACCTTCTTTCTGTGAAGCTGCGGTGCTAACCACCACACCACTGTGCAGCCAATTCAGCTATAACTATATCTTCTTCATACTAAAAGAAAAACAAAGAAGAAAATTCTTCATAATACCATACAGGTACTATCAAATATCTCAGGTCTGGGATGGCTTTCTGTCAAGTCCTGAATCAGAGCTGCTTATCAGTGATATGGATAAATTATAAAGGCCCACTGAATGTTGGGATAGGGAGCTCATTCAGTGCGAGCACCTCATTGGTAGTTAAGCGTCATACTACACTTTTTGTTACTGCCAATACCAACTGAATACACAAGAACAAAAAAATCTTTACAGATGGAACTACACAAGAATATGTGAGTGATCAGGTTTCCTTTAAAATGTGATGTTGAAAGAACAAACACAGTTACACCCCAACATGACCTCATTAGAGAACAAAACTTTCAGATTATTCCAATGAATTCAGTCAATTTACAATAAAGATATAAAACATTTTTCTGCACAACTAAATTGAATTTGTGCTTCTATTTTGTTGCAGGGACCATGTCAGGAAGTGTTGCAACCTCATTCAAATCCATGTTTTACATACTCCTAAGATCAGGGTGATTATCTCCTCGTCTGTGTGCTTTGCTCCTTTCCACAATGTTTTCATTAATGTGTTGATGAAAATGATGCAGATAAAAACAGGAAATAACAGTAGTGTAATGGAGGAAGTATGTTTTCATACATCAACCACTTCGAATGACTGCATCCACCTGTTACAGTCTGAACAGCGGTGCTCTGTGTTCCTGCTTTCCTCTTTAGTTTTGACCCGGCTCATCTCAGTGCTGCAGGCTCTGTGTAAATGACTTAATTACCCACGATTAGTTTAAAAGCATACGTCTCATACAGGGAAAAAAAGGAGATATGCAGCTGGTTTTTGGAGTAAGTGAAGGAGAATGAATGAGTGGAGATGGCTGCTCCGCTGCTCCGTCGTCATGGAGGAAACTATGTTTAAGATGACTATAAAGGATAACTTTCTTCGTTTCTACCTGGACCTTATTTCTAGGAGTTTGTACATGCATTTACTCACGGGTAATATTTCTTGCCAATGGGACTGAGGGGGGCAGCATGAACAGGCCTTGGTGAAATGAAGAAGCTTTGCTGCAGATAATTCCATATAGATATCTGCAGCAAAGCTTCATAATTTCACCAAGGCCCCATCATGCTGCCCCCTTCAGTCCCAATGGCAGAAATGTTTAATTAAGATAAATGAACAAACGAACTGTTGATCTATGTAGTGTCACCACATATGGTATTAATATTAATATTTCTATGGTTATCAATATTAACAAAGCCTCAGAGCACCACCCTGCTTATTTGATATGTAACGGAAGCAAGAGAAACCGTAAGCATCTTAAATCAATTCTTACATTGATTTAATAAAGTGATCAGTCTCAGGACGCTTTCATGAGTTCTCGCTTGATTTGACTTTTGATGATACAGTCAGTCATCATCCGTCATCATGATGATGGATGATGATGATACAGTACATCAGAAAAACCACAAATAATGACTAGTTAAGGTAATACAGAGTATTTATTAACTAGTCTGCAAACTACATGAGATAAAGTATGTACAAGATATATACAGGAAATATGCTAGCATGATGACCAACCAAAGTCATCTTGTGAAAGGAAAGTGAGATCGTATGAAAACGAAACATAAATTAAGTAGAAAAGCACTTGGAGAGTACACATTGCAACAACTCAAATCGTAGCAAGTATATCTTTCTCATTTCTAGTCAAAATATCTAATCACACTCAAAATAAGAAAATTACTTAAAGAGAAACATTTCAGTGAGATATAAGATCTTATTTTAAGGCAATGCATCTTATTTCAAGAAATCTTATCAAGAAAATTTTGCTTGTTCCATTGGCAGAATTATTTTGCTTACTACTAACAAAAAAGGAAAATCTGTCTTATTTTGTCTTATTTTGAGTGTGATGAGATATTTTGTTTAGAAATGAGAAAAATACTTGCCAATATTTGAGTTTTTGCAGTGCAGACCTCGCTTTTTGCAAGCAGCTCTCACTGTGAAAAAGAATCCTTCAAAACATTCCTGGATCCAGAAGGTGATCTGGATCACCACCAAAATTTAATGGGTTCGTCGTTGGGCTGAGGCATCAGGCTGGTGAAAATTTCAGGTCAATCCATCCAGAACTTTTTCTGTAAAGTTGCTGACAGAGAAATGAATGCTACGGAAAACATTACCTCCACGGCGGAGGTAATTAAACCTCAGTTAATTATTAAATGTTTAGAGAAAAGGAAGAAAGGATTTCTTAATCGGACTAAACAAAGTTAACTTGGGTCTGGTAAACTGTAGACCTGGATTAACTGAATAATCAAGGAAGACTAATTCACTGTCACCAGTTTCTTGTGACATCAGATCATATTTCATAGCAAATGAGATTGACTGGAGGTGCTTCACTCACGCCCTGGTTCTACTGGACTGTTCCTCAATCCTTTGGAAGACTGTCCGGTGGATGGACCCCAAAAATCTTCCCGATCTCCAGGAAGTTCGTCCGGCTCTCTGCGGACTGTCAGCTCAGAATGGTGGCTCTGGTTCTCATCCCCAGAGACGTGCAGCTTCAGGGACTGATGTCACTGGCTGGTTGGTAGTTAAAATACTGGCCAAAATCAAAAATGGCTTTCGCTGGAAAAGGTACAAAAATATGTAACTGGCTTCCATAAAGGTTTAAATGACCTTCTTCTCTCCATCACTCCTCCCTGAGTGACCCATGGCTCTGAACTCTGCTGAGTTCAGAGCAGGTTTTGTTTCATTCTTTCTCCATCTCTGTCTCAGTCACCCTCAGTTCTTCTTTAGTTCAGGCGTTGTTCTGCTTGTTCAAAGTTTGTTCTGCTTCTCTCTGTTCAGAGCTTCGCGCTCTGCCTTGGCAGTGGAATGTGACTTGCAGCTTGTCAGCCAATGGAAAGCTGCAGATTTAGGTTTCACCCAATAGTCAGACACGTCTCAGATGATCATTTGACTATCAGTTAAGCTTGATGATTTCAAACCTTCCTTCACTTTCTTTAGAAATATCAGGTTTAGACATTTATGAACACATCTGTGAATTTTAAGTGATGCTTGGATGAAAGTGGATCAATTATTCAAACATGATAAAATAAAATGAACATAATAAAATAAAGCAAAGATATAAAGTATGTGAATTAAGAAAGAGATTGAAATAAAGAAATCTGATTAAACAGGGTTAATCATGATGTTTTTTGATTCCCTTAAAGAGAATACATGTGTTGGACATAAGTAGATGTAGTAGCAACATAAAAGTGGATTTCAGCAGGCTGGTAGAGTCTGTCTTCACCTTTACTCAGCAAATCCTGGAAAGCATGTGTTGTAAATTTGGGGAAGAAAAATCTAGTTTTTTTTTATTTTTTCTTTTTTTACTTGTCCTGTCCAGCATCATCGCAAGCAGAATGGAAATCCGATTGCTTTATTGTGTTGAACAGTTTTGCTTTGGCAAGGGGAGCCTTATGAACTCAGGTTCCCCTTGATATCCTGTTTATTCATTTTATTTCCTTTGTAAAGCCCAACAGCATTCCATACCATACTGCTGGGCTTGACAAGGGAGAAATGAAAGATAGTGGAACAGAAAGAAAGGACTGAGGAAGAGGAATAGAGAGAGAGAGAGAGAGAGAGAGGGGAGAGAAAACATGAATAAACTTCCACAGTTCACTGGTGCATCTGTACAGAAATCCCTAAACAACATTCCAAGGTCTCTGTCGGAAAACAAAACAAGCAATCCCCTACAGGAGGACCTGCAGGTGGCTTAAATATCCTCAGATCATACAAACACACGCAGAACTACGCAGAGAAGAGGTACAACCTAGTCAGCGCAACGAAAGCAGTGTCACAGCATCAAAATGTAGAATAAAGGGTCTCCGTGGTGATACAGTCATGCAGATGCAGCCTCGTTTCTGCAAGGAGGAGGAAGCCCGCAAGGCTCACGACCCAGGCCCCCAGCAGCCACCCAGAGGCCCAGATCCCAGCCACCTCCCCAAAGGAACGGACATGCATCCCCCAGAGGGAGGCAAGAGGCAGCCCCAACCGGAGCCCCCCGCGGTCTTTGGGTCCAGGCCCCAGCAGACAAGGAACGGCAGTCGCTGCCCCCACCGGGCGCTGGCCGCCCCCAGGTCAGGGACAGCGCTGGGCCCAGGGCACAAGCGCCCAGAGGCAGTCCAGATTTAGTTTTCTGTTATTTATTAATACTCGTATTATTGTTCCATTAGACAATAATACTCGTTCGTTCGTTCATTTGTCTTAATAGTATTGGTGAAATGAAGAAGTTTTTGCTGCAGATAATGCCTTATAGAGAGGTGTATTCATGCTGCCCCCTTCAGTACCATTATATGGATATATGCGGAGGGCAACTTAATCTAAATATTGTCCGAAGATGTCAGAGTGACGGAATGTTACGGTGAATAAATGCAGGCATAAATTCCTAGAAACCAGGTCCAGTTGGAAAAAAAGAAAGTTATCCATTAAGATAAACATCATTTTAAAGAAGTGCTCTTTTACATGAATGCTTTGTTTTACGTCGTTATATCTCCATCAGCATCCACTCAGTCAGGTCCACCTTCTAGCACTGCCAGCAACACCTAGCTTCCCCACAGGACTAGAGAACCACACAGACTCCTCCTCTCCAGACCTCCGCTGGACAAGCTAACCTCCGCCTGGCTTCCTGAGCCTCCGGGTCAAATTCCTGGTCCTGGATCTGCAGGAGACTCCCTGTCAAAGGTAAATTTCCCCGTTGTTAGCGTGTCTGTTGACCAAGGAGAAGCAATGATGGAAAAGCAGAAAGAAGAAGACAACCGGGCTCTGTGATTGGCCAGGAGTGCAAGTGGAAATCTTTCTGACTCTCATCAGGTCTGCCCTCCAGATCTTTTCAAGTTCTTTTGGTTGTCGTTTTGAACTCAGCCTCTTCCAACATGGACGGTTAACTTTGTTCTTCCTCCCACCCAACAATAGTCTACGTCAATACCTTCTCCTTCTTCCTGATGCTTTACTGTGGTTGGCATATATCGCTTCCTTTTTCCTCCACTGGATAGTCTATTCATAAGTGAATCGAGACCCCTGGCTTTCTGGTGGACCAGAGTCCGCTTCTTTGGTGCAACCAGGATGCGGTTGGTGTTCACACGAAGCGGTCTATGTGCGGAAGTGGACCATAGTCCGTTTATAGTGGACCTTAAGTCTCCTTACAGCGTGGGGAGACCTAAGTGGACCTTAATTACATTCAACCATTTCCTTAGGAGTAACAATGACAAACTCACTGGCCGTTAGCTTTAGCATCAGCGCTGGGATTAGCTATCCTGCTAAGCATGAGCAGTTTCACTGTCAAATATCTGCAGTTTAGTGACTGGCAGTGGATTTTCCTCGAGCTTGTGTTACGGATGTTGAATTGATGTTAATTTTAGACAGGCTATGCTTCAGAGTTGTTGGTGCATGACTTCTTCAACGTTGTTTTTGGTTTGTTGCATGCTAACAAACAGCTCCGCTCCACCTATATAACTACTTTCAAACATTGATGTCTATGACTGATTTAGACTCAAAGAAAGGACTTGAACATGATGCCTTTTAATTGTTGTGACATGTTGATGCTCACTCCTTCTAACATGGCTACCCAGACTAAGGACCACAGACATCTTGCTGCCCCACCATCTGCATAGCAGAGGCTGCAATCAATGTGCAGGGCACGTGGTGCGCTCCAGATGTCTCGCAACTCCATGCACCTAGGGGTAGGTGTCGTCATTGCAGTTTGGCTACCCTCCCATACCAGCTTGAAAAAAAAATAGAAGCCTCAAAACTGCCAGTTTGGGGCGGTGAGTTAGCTCAGTTGGGTTGGTTGAGCAGCAGCCCCCATAAACAGAGGCCCGAGTTTGATTCCCGGTCCAGGTCCCTTTGCTGCATGTCACTCCCCACTCTCGCTGCCCCTTTCCTGTCACTATACACTGTCAAGTATAAAGGCCACTAGTGCCCAAAAATCCTTTAAAAAAAAAAAAACTGCCAGTTTCTGAGCTGTCTAGAATCACTTTACTTAAAGTGGTATTTAAATAAAGATTGATTTAGTTGCGTGTGAGGGCTCTGCATGCCTGTACGCCCTTCCTACAACATAATAATAATAATAATTGATTAGATTGGGGGTGGTGGTGGGGGGGGGGGGGGGGGACCCGGGTTGAGCCCCCCCGTCATGACCCCTAAGCAAGGTCCTTAACCCCCACCAACTGCTCCCCTCTGGGATCTTAACAATATATCAAAATATATATATATATATATGTATCGTGCTTTTCAAGGCACTCAAAGCTTCACAGTAGGTCCATTATTCTTTCACTCCTCACTCATACTTGGTGATGGTAAGGTGCGTATGTAGCCACAGCTGCCCTGGAGCAGACTGACAGAAACTTGGCAGCCATTTCGCGCCTACGGTCCCTCCAACCACGACTGGAACATTCACAAAATTCATACACCATTAGTCCCCTCACTGGAGGGAAGGGAGGGTTGTGTGGCTTGCCCAAGGACACAACGACATATGGCTGGGGGATCGGGATTCAAACTGCCGATCCTTCCATCCTTCCATTATTCCATCAGTGACCGACCTGCTCTACCACCTGAGCCACAGACGCCCCATTACTGGTCTGGCATACTGGTCTGTCTGCTGGTATACTGGTCCGTCTGCTGCTATACTGGTCCCCTCTCCTGGTATACTGGTCCGTCTGCTGGCGTACTGGTCCATTTCCTCGTATACTGGTCTGTCTGCTGGTATACTGGTTCGTCTCCTTGTATACTGGTCCATCTCCTAGTACACTGGTCTGTCTGCTGGCATACTGGTCCGTCTCCTCATATAGTGGTCTGTCTGCTGGTATACTGGTCCGTCTCCTCGTATACTGGTTCGTCTCCTTATATACTGGTCTGTCTGTTGGTATACTGGTCCGTCTGCTGGTATACTGGTCCGTCTGCTGGTAAACTGGTCCGTCTCCCCGTATACTGGCCCCTCTGCTGGTATACTTGCCTGTCTGGTGGTATACTGGCCCCTCTGTTGATATACTGGTTCTTCTGCTGGTATACTTGTCTGCCTGCTGGTATACTGGTCTGTCTACTGGTATACTGGCCTGTCTGCTTGTATCTCCTCCATACTGTCCACACTGTGCTGGGAGACACAGTAAACCTCTCACCACAGCGAGCATTGATGTTCCATCCAGGATGAGCTCCACCTGCTGGAGCAACGTCTGTGGCGCTTCATGCTTATCTTTCGTGGTGAGGGAACTGGCAAAATGCTAAGCTGAGCAGAAACCAGCCAGAAAGGATGAAGACAGGGAAGGGTCTGTGGCCCCCAGCGGCGGGACCACATATTCATGTGTTCCTTTTCTTTCTCTGGCTTGTCTAAACTTTTCCATTTCCTCTTTAACCTACTGTTGCTCTGAGGTCACAGTGTTTCTTGTTTTGTTCAGCAGGACAAGAAAGGCTGGAGCTAAAAAATAAAATCTGAAATAGCTGAAACATCTGTTCCATTAGAGTACCCAGTCTTCCCACCGCCGGGCTATTTGCTGAAATGACTCACTTGCTTCTGAGCTGATTCAGACCGTTGCTCTCAGGCAAAAATTTCCTGAATATTTTAGGATGTTTTTTGTCAGTTTTTCTGCTCCAGAGGCTGCGAAGAGATCACTGGACTGAGAAGAGACTTATCCTGTCTGTGAGTTCTGTGGGACTGTAACTTAAAGTCTTCATATTGGTCTAGTAAAACCTGAAACTTTATCAGACAAACTTGTTGCACGTCCATCTCACACATGGTTATTCAGATGGATCAAAAAGACATAAATACGGGCTTGAATCTTTCTGTGGATCAAAGAATATATAGTTCAATAATGAGAGGGATTAGTAATTAGATATAACGTCAAGGGATTGCATAGCCCAATAAAAAAGAAAAAAATTCTTAACGAGCTTAAATATCTTAAATGTGGAATAGCTTTTATTCAAGAGAGTCACATGTCAGACTCAGAACATGTGAAACTTAAAGATCATGGGCCAGCCAAGTATACTTCTCATCGCATAACTCAGGAAGGAGATGCGGAGTGGCCATCTTACTGCATAGTTCATTACAGTTTTGCTCACATTCAAAACTTGCTGATAAGGAGGGAAGATTTATTTTGGTGATTGGGTCCATTTGCGGTGTGACCGTCTCTCTGTTAAATATCTATGCCCCGAACAGAAAGCAACCCTACATTTTTTAAAAGATAGGTGAAATTATTGCAGAAAAGACTCAAGGAATTACTCTGATTGGAGGAGACTTTAAAATTGTGTTCTGTCTAAAAAAATGGATAAAAAACATCGCATCATTTTCTACACTTACAGGACCTCAGCAGAGATCTTAAAACAAATGGCAGAGGGTATGGGGCTCATCGACGCATGGAGACATATACACCCAAGAGATTGGGACTACACGTTTTATTCCTGTCCACATTCCTCATACTCGAGGATTGACTATTTTTTTGTCCCTAAAAGTGAGGCATACAGAGTTTTAGACTGTAAAATACACAACTTAACCTTAAGCGATCACTCCCCAGTTAGTCTTGTATGGGATATAGGGAAGTGCTTCTTCCCAAGTCGTTGGCGTTTCAATGTCTCACTCCTAAATAATAATAGTTTTCAGGAGTATATAAAAACAGAACTGGCCCAATAGCTTGAATTCAATGATACAGAAGACGGGTTCACCTATCTTTTCCAAGGCAATACAATTACAACACACTTTTAGGTCGCAGGCGGATCTCACTTATCAGCAGGGATGAATAATACACACACAAACATCTGCATCTTAGGCACCATCTTATCATTTACTTTAACTCACACCGTGCAATCAGATACACTCCCACCCACGCGCTCAAGCGCAGCCCTTTAACAGAAAGATCATATCCATACAGAATCAACAAATCCCCCGTTTGTATAACACAAACGATTCAGTCCATTAATACAAAATATGCAGTCCGCCCTGACAGCTGACTCAGCCCCGACAGCCCTTCACCTGCAGACCCGCGGGCCCGGCTGCGTTAGATCTCCAAACAAAGTCTCAGCCAAAGCAGCGGGCAGGTAAACCACCGTCGGCCAGGTTACTCACGACTTGTCCCATTCCGTCGTCTGATGGAGTTAGTCCAGCCATCCATGGAAACGGAGCAAAACCAATATAATCCCAAAGTCCGGGTATTCCATGGCCCAGCGACTCCTGCATGCGGTCAGTTTGGCGTGTGACGTCACCGCAGCCCTGCGCTTCCCGCGCGTGATCCACACCCCCAGATATAGCGGATTCCGTCCGCCCACAATAATACAGTGTCAGGACAAAGCATATCATCCCCGTGCCCAAATAATTAAGACACCAACATGTTAAACGATCTGTTCATCCCTGCTGGAGTGTCCATTGTTGGGGCCAATGCGGTCGTTACAGTCCCCCCCCCCCCAGCCAGCGGCTTATCCGGACCGAAGTAGGGCTTCATGTCTACCACATTTATGGTCTCTAGCCTTGCCTGCTCTGTCATCCCACATATCCGATAATTAACAGGGCCCAACCTCGCAACAACCCTGGCGGGCCCCACCCATCTGGGTGCAAGTTTAGCAGAGAACTTTGCCGCCGCTTTTGACAGTGGGTGCGCTCTAACCCAGACCAGACTACCCACCGCAAAGTGTGCATCCCTACGCCGTGCATCGTAATGCCGGGCCTGTCTGGCTTTAGACACCCCAACATGTTTCTCTACTTCTTCACGCAGCCATGCATGACTCTGGAGGACCTGGTAAGGGGGGGTGTGTGGAGCCGGGGCTCGGCACACGAGTCTCTCGAGTGGTCCCTGCAACTCTCTCCCCAGGGCCAGGAGGGCGGGAGTGACTCCTGTGGAGCCATGCACCGCTGTGTTAAGGGCCAGTCGGAACTCAGGCAACCATCTGTCCCAATCCTGGTGTATTTCACCCACGTAGGACGCAATCATAGTCTTCAGGGTACGATTGACTCTCTCCGTCATGTTGGTTTGGGGATGGTAGGCTGTTGTAAGCTTCTGAATCACACCCCATGTGTTGCACATCTGGCCCATTAATTGACTCGTGAACTGGGGCCCCCGATCTGACACCATGAACTTGGGAATCCCCCATCGAGTGAAGATCTCATTTTTGAGAATCTTACAGACTTTCGGGGTTTTTGCATCTTTCATGGCAAAAAGCTCGACCCATCTGCTGTAGTAGTCCACCACCACCATCAATATAGTGTTCCGATCTTTGCTCAGTGGAAACGGGCCCATAAAGTCCACCCCAATCATCTCCCCTGGAGCCTTGACTTCTGGCGACTGGAGGAGCCCCGCGGGTCTCTCATTCGGGGTCTTGTACTGTTGGCAGATATTGCAGGTGCGTACATGACCCCAGACGTCTTTACGGACTGTAGGCCACCAAGCCACCTGAAGGACCCGTAACAGGGTCTTCGTCCTGCCGAGATGTCCCCCGAAAGGACTGTCATGGTAGTACGCCAAAAACTGTGGAACCAAAACAGCAGGCACCACTAGCTGATAACTGTAACCCCCGTGCTTGGAGGGCACGCCTCTGTACCACACATCCTGCTGAAGCTGATAGTGGACACGACCAGGGCTAGGCTGTTCAGCGGATGGTCCAAGTTCTTGACAGGTTAAGTCTAACCTCTGTGCATCAGCAATATCCTGGAGAGAACTTGGCAACTCGGCCCAGTAGGTTTTAGGGACGGCGAGCCCTACGTGACCCACAACAGGTGGTGGTGCCCGTGACAAAGCATCTGGGACAACATTGCAACAGCCTTTTTTATAGTGCACCCGAAATGCAAATGCTTGGAGGCGCAGCGTCCACCGTGTGAGCCTTGATGACATCTTGGGACAATTAAACGCCCAGGCCAGGGCACTGTGGTCCGTGTATACATCAAAAGTGGCCCCTTCAAGAAAATGCTTCCATTTCTCAACAGCCCACACAACAGCCAAGCATTCTTTTTCAGCTGTAGAGTAGCGGACTTCAGCACCATGGAGAGCTCTGGAAGCAAAGGCTATAGGTCGCTCCTCGCCGTCACCATTTTGCATAAGCACGGCCCCCAGACCCACGTCACTGGCGTCACAGTGAACCTGGAAGACATGCTGTGGCCGAGGCTGGGCAAGGACAGGTGGCGACCGCAACAGAACTTTGAGATGGTCGAAAGCAGCTTGGCAGCTTGGAGTCCACTCCCATCGTACGTCCCTTTTTGTCAGGTGGTTCAAGGGCACGGTGATGTCGGCCAGCCTGGGGATGAACTTGTGATACCAGCCGACCATCCCAAGGAACCTCTGGAGACTTTTTAGATCTGCTGGTGGTGGATAATCAACAATGGCAGAGACCTTGCTGGGATCAACCTCTACCCCCTCCCTGACACCAAATGTCCAAGGAAGGTTAGCTGTGTCTGGAACAAATGACATTTCTTTACATTTAGAGTCAGGTTCCATATGACATGGAGTCATAAGTAAACACAGCTTCAAGGTCATGCAGGTGTTGCTCTTGGGTCTTTGAAAACACAATAATATCATCAATGTACACGAAACAAGTCTTTCCCCCTGAGCTCCCCTTAGCACTATCTCCATCAAGCGTGGGAAGGTGGCTCCAGCATTGCGTAGACCAAAGGGCATGACTTTGAACTGGAATAGGCCCAGATAAGTGATCGTCACGGTCTTGAGCTTGCTCTTCCTCATCCATAGCCACCTGCCAGTATCCGCTTTGAAGATCCAGTGAGCTAAAAATACTGAGCTCCTTGTAGAGACTCTATGGATCCTAGGTATCAGGGGCATAGGATAAGCATCATGCTGTGTTTTGGCATTTAACCCCTGTAATCCACACAAAACCGTGGTGTACCATCCTTCCTCGGCGTGGAGGACAACCGGTGAGGGGCCCAAGGTATGTGGAGGGCTCGATCAAGTCAAATTTTTGAGCATCTTCTGGATTTGCTCCTCAATCACAGTCCTTTTCTCAAGCGACACTCGATAGGCTCAACACCGCACTGGCATGTCGTTAGTTGTTACTATCTTGTGCCTAAGATCACCTGGAGTAGCCCAGTGGTCTCAGTCCAAACAGTGGGCCACCTTTGC